>MU183713.1:149019-179583 GCA_016904865.1 Pissodes strobi
GTTCTTCTGTCACTCAGGCGGCCTCACATCGTTTGCGATCGTGCACAAAGAAAAGACCCCGTGTTCACGTTGTCTCTTCTATTTATAATATTCACTGTACACAAAAAAGCAACTTCCTATTTTCTACGTCATTTTTTTAAAAATCCTAACTTGAAAGTGAAAGTCAATTTTCATAAACGACAATTGACTCTGGCACCGTAAACATTGGGATAAAATGATTTCGCGCAGCCCACCTGAATCGAGCTACGGATATCGATTGTTCCTTGGCGTCAGGCAGAACCATAGAAAAGCGGTTCAGAGTGGAACCGTGCAACGATATTGCTCGATAAAACGACTAGTGGCAGCAATGAAATTCAAATTGTGTGGCTATTGCTCCGCCAATCCGGACATTAGAAATAGTACATACGAAGGTTTAAATCATTCACAAAAAAAAACTGTAACACTAGTATCACTTAGGGGTTTTAGATGTAACTGAGGGACATGCTTTTTTATAACTTCCCATATTTTTGTGGATGAAGAGAAAAATATATAAAGTTCTTGTACAATATTAAAAAAGTTCACTGCTTCATTTGAAACCTTAGCAGCATCATTTACTCTTAAATTTAAGCTGTGTGCAGCACATGGCACAAAAAATGCCCTAGGATTAGCATCGAGTAAGCGTTTTTGTAAATGTTTTATCGCGCATATTCGCCCCATTATCATACCCTTGACCTCTCATGTCTTTTAATATATAAATAAAAAAATTTCAAAAGGCCCATTACAAAATTAAATAGCTCTTCCCCTGTAGAGTCGAATATTGGGTTAAACGCTATAAAACTCTCTTGTATTTGGACTCGTGTTAGAACTGTCATTTAGAACGACATAACGCAAAACTAGACTTATTTGCTCTGTATGGCTTGCATCCGGTGTACAATCTAAAATTATTGAATAATATTTGGAACTTCGAACTATATCCAAAATATTATTTTTTAGTTTAGAAACCATTAATTCAATAATTTCATTTTGTATCTGGTAGCCTAAATAATTGGTCATTCTTAAAGAATTTGTTTGTGAGTCTTCTAATCGACTAATGTGCTCTCTCATCACAGGATCAAAAGATGAAATCATCTCGACAGTTTTGAGGAAGTTCCCATTATCATATTCAAAAAGTATTTTAGAAGAACCTTGGAAAGCTAGACACAGTCTGGATAAAAAATAACAACTGCAACAATTCTTCCTAGAACATCATGCCAATATTTCTTTTCAATTTCTAAAACCCGTAAGTGATGATCGTTTACAGTTGCGGATAATTTTAACATTTTTTTAAGTTCATCAATTTATTCATGTGAACGTTATGTGCAATTGATGTTTCATGTCTTATAATGGCTAAGAATAATTGTTGTCAATCAGAAAAACCCTGAGTATCAGAAAAATTAGTAGGTCCTACTGAAAAGTTTACAACAAAAACAAAATACCGAATTTTTCAAAACTGAGTAAATGAGCCAAATTCTTTCTGCTTCTTCTACATTTCCTAGTTTTCTAACAAAGTACTTACTTGAAAATTTTCTTTTGTCTTTATTAGCAGGAAATTGATAATTACGTCCTATCAAGGGAGGGCCACGATCAACCGTTGGTAATGCTTCTGGGCCATAAATCGGGATCTTCTGAAGGAAGAATACTAGTAATCTCAGTCTCCACTTCAGTAGAAGCTTCATCGTTAGAAGTGTCACTTGTAGTCGTAGTTGTTAGGATGGCGGCTCTACAGACGCTAGATTCTCAATACGTGTTGATGTCGATGGTTGACATGTTGCAGAAGATGGTGATGGCGCCGCTTTAGAAACTGAAATTTTTTCTATCTCTATCGTGTCCGTGTTAGAAACTTGACTTTTTTGCAAGAAATGTTTCATACTCCAGCCATCTTCTCCCTTTGTTGGACTCGTAACTTTTTTTTGCTAACGAAATTTTGCACCAGAAGATCGTTCTCTCTTCTGTGGCTCCTAGAATTTAGGAAACACTAGATAAAAAATTGGTAAGGACATTTACCCATGACTTCCCTTGCACAAGCCCCATCTTTTTGAAAACACCCCGTAAATTTTTATTTTTATGAATCTAAACCCTAAACAAGAGCCTTTAAACCAAAACGAAGTTAAGACCAATCTGAAGCAAAGGTTAAATATATATTTTTTTTTAGAAAGTCAAACGGCTACAAAAATTAAATAAATAATACAGGTCCACTACTTATAATATGATGGTGGCTCAAAGGCGAAACGTCAGGATTCAAATCTAAAATATCTGAAGAAATATCAAAATCGATTCGATTTTTTTCACGATTACAAACAATACTTCCCTATTTGAGGAAAATAAAAAATATTATGGTATATAGGTATGGGCTAATTTAGGATGTGCATTATTTTAAACAGAAAAAATAAAAAAACGAATTTTGTAGACCTAATAAAATGCTAATGTGGGTAGGTACTTACCATTTCATAAAATTTAATTTAGTCACAACAAAAAACAGTAAAACAAAACACAATAACACAAAATAAAAAAATCAATCGTTTTAATTATCTATATATTTTCATTTTTTGCGTCTTGACCGTTAAACTTTGCAAAATAAAATATCAATTATTTGGATTACGACGGCGACGCCTCCCGCTGTTTTATACCCCTTGAGTATTCGAGTCTGGACAGGAAAATCGGCAGTTTCTAATAACTTCTATGCAAACTTGTAAAATTTTACGAGTATTGGATATTGGATCATATTGCATATTCAGATGTGAATATTGATGATTGATTTTAAAAATATAATGTTTTCTGTTCCAATATAAGGTATTAGGTAGGTAATTATATTTATGAACATAAACTTCACTTAGATTATTGAAAAAAACGATTTCTTTGGTGCCTTGCTCATTGGAAATTGTTAACAAATTAAAAAAAAAAAATTTAAACTTCGGTCCGTCGGTTTTGCACGCGGGCGCCACTCTATAAGGGGTTTTGGCGCCCCTTATAGAGTAGCGCCAGCGAGCGGTGCACGCGTTGCACTCCCGGTTGCGGGGGCCCTGCAGGTCTCGACAATTTACAAATGATGCTTATAAGATCATACCAGGGACGGCTGGTACATAAGAACTGCAGAGCTGCAAAACCACCAACATTTTGAAGAAGCTACTTGACTAATTTCTTATCCTTACATAAATAATTGACGATTCCTCAAAATAATAATGTAAAATTAAAGCACCCAATTTTCGGCCGGGAATGCTGTTATATTTTACACTGCGAACACGCCGCCGACGCCGGCCGGTGTATGCTCTAGACGGACTACAGTTCACCAGTAAATTTAATATAATTTCCTCGCGACGATATGTGAATGTCCTTATCTGGACTGCTATTATTCGTGCACAGCTGTTCTTCTCAACCTAAAGAATAATACAGTCGTCAGTTCGCAGAAATGTGCTATATAATTTTAATAGGGAAAATTTCGCAATTATTTAGCTGCATTCGTGACAGTACTGGCCGGTTTTTACAAATATATAAGCTCGCGCGCGTTTTATACAGCTAATTTGAAGAGACAATTATTAATTAATTGATGTGTCTAGTTTGTTGTAGTTGTATCGTTTTTGTTTCTTGTTATTGTTAGTAGGTTGTTGTGTTGTATAGACTGTAGACTTTCATAAAAATGGGTGTAGTGCATAATTATTTAGTGAACGTTAAAAGATTTTTTAAATACACTTATGAGGAAAAACTTGCATTGAAAAATAGAGGTAGGATATTTCTATTGAGATAGGCGGTGTTAGCAGAGGAAAACCTTACACACGTTACTTTAAGAAAGAGATTTATTCTCGAAATGACTGGACTTGTGGATGCAATAAAAAATGCCTTTTTGCTTTCCATGTGTAGTTTTCGGAGGTGATAAAACATGGTCGGAGACAAGTGTAAAAGACTTGGTACATTTAACGGAAAAAATAAAGAAACATGAAAATTCGAAGAATCATATTCAAAATGCTATGGAATATGCTTTATTAGGTACAGTTAACCAGCCCCGTCTCCAGGGGTGAGATGGGGAGGCAGCCGCCTCGGGCAGCCGATTTTTAGGGGCGGCCGTTTTTATTTTTTTCTATAAAATTTTAATGTGTTTGTCTGCAACACCGTTAACACTCTCGCAATGAATACCTATACATATTTAATTTTTTTACTGAAATGTTTAATTTAAAAACCCGTACGAAAAACAAAATTAAGTAAATTATTTACAAATTTAATGCCCCCGACGGCGTTCTTTTATCACGACACAAAATAGTTTTCTAATGAACCTAAGTCTTGAACCTAATAAAATTGGCTTAAGTTTAAATAAGTGGGGACATGAAAAAGTATAATGTATTATTTCATAGTTAGGTCACTCGCTAGTTATTTTGTGAATTTAAAAATATTATTAAAATTTTCCTAGTTTCATTCGGTATCTTTTTATACAAATAAATAGTATCGTTATTTGGTATTCAGCTAAAACAGTGGAAGCCAGTGAGGTAAGGCGCTAGGGCGCCTCCCTCCTTACTAGGATAATTAAATATTTAAAGTAGTTTTTGACAAGGATTTTGTTGATCGTATCAAAAAAAAAAGGGAAAATGTATGTAACGAAACCTATTTTTTTAATGAAATATTTTTGCTGGGCGAATTTCTAATTCATCATTTTACGCCGTTTGACCTT
The DNA here is from genome assembly GCA_016904865.1 of Pissodes strobi. Classification (NCBI taxonomy): domain Eukaryota; kingdom Metazoa; phylum Arthropoda; class Insecta; order Coleoptera; family Curculionidae; genus Pissodes; species Pissodes strobi. Next base: position 153,695 of record MU183713.1, read on the forward strand.
GAAAATTGTAAAAATTTTCGCCTGCGGCGCATATTTGCCCCTCCGGCACCCTTCCCTAACTATATACAAATGTTTCGATTTTGCCTCCCCTGAGCAGCACTGCCTCTTTAACAGGTCACGAGCCGCCACTGGATCATACAAAATATATTAATGTATTAGGATTCCATTTTTACATATAAAAACAAAGGCAAACTAAAAGTATAGGAAATCCAATTTTTCTCACCGAATGCATCGCTACAATAACTGAACTTTATAAATCTGAATGAAAGCGAGATCGCTTATGGTAAAGGTCCAAATTTTATCGACGAATGAATTTATGCAACAAAAGAACTGCGACCGATAATATATTTCCGTAACGTAAAAATACACAGGATATCGCATGAAATTGGAAAATTTAAGTGAATTTGGTTTTTTAGTTAAGCACGGAAACACGATAACAGTGTATTAAAATTTGGCGTTTATATACACTGTGTATCAGTTACTTTTATAAATTTAACAATGAGTTGAAAAACAAAATGTTCGATTAGTATATACCACCACGAGTGGTTAATATTTATTTGAATAAGCGCATTTTGGGCAGGGGAATATCAGGTAAGAGGAATATATCATGCAAAAGGAATCACATAAATATGTTCTACATGAATAAATGTGAACGTAACAAACGCTGTCACTACTCCGTAACGTATCGGTTGTTTGATTTATGACCACGCGGTTCTGTGTTTTTGGGTGAGGTGTAAGTATTTTACTCCCTGTTTATTCTGTCTATGATATTACACTTATTAACCACCTTCATTCAAAAGGTTGGATTGCTCTTAAATCAGGCTACAATCAATTATTTTAAATTATTAGGAAGTGGGTTCTTTAGACAAGAACCTAAACTAAAAATTGTTTCGTTTGATTATGTTTACTTGTCCATATTTTATGTTACATTTTCTCGCTACATTTCGGGCAACCAGAATCGGGCAAGAGGGATCATGATTCCTCTCGCTCGATTTGTATTCGTATTTGTAGTTCTTTCTTATTTTTGACTATTCAGTCTAGTTAAAATTACACAACAACGACTTTTTATTTACTTATAGATAGATGTTTTACAAATATAAAAGGAGAACAGATGGCGGAAATAAATGGACCGAAGAGTCAATGCGACTTGTTTTACAAGCTATTCAGAATGGAGATAGCATCCGAAGCACTGCTTTGTGTGTATGCCGTTTTCAACTTTGCGTAAACATACTAGGTCTCAAAAAACATGTCAAGTACTTGGTCGGTTTAGAACAGTTTTTTTCCCCCGAAGAACAATAATTGGAATTCGTTAATTGCATAAAACAACTAGATAGTAGATTTTATGGGCTAACTCGTAAAGATTTTTATTAGTTAGCGCATCAATTCGCCGATAGAAACCGTCTTGAGCATCCTTTTCGAAGAGGTAAAGCTGGACCTCATTGGTACTACAATTTCATGATGCGACATCCTGAACTAAGTCTTCGAACTCCTGAACCAACTAGCATTGCTCGAGCGAGAGGATTCAATATGGTACAAGTTCAAAAGTTCCTCTCCAACTTGAAAAAAGCAATCGAAAAACACAAAATTGCACCAGAGATCATTTATAACGTTAACGAAACGGGATACAGACATCTTCCAAACGACCTTAAAGTTATATCAATGACCGGCAAAAATTTACAGTCCTTCACAAAGATACAACCGGGGGAGGTATTGAAAATGTCGAAGAAGAATGCAACGCTTATTAAATTTGAGATCTGAGAAAACTCATAATTGTGTGGACATATAATAGTTGATAGAAGTTTGGGTGAGATCAGGTTAGATTACGTAAGTTTAGTTTACCAAAATATTCCAAATAAATGCATATTACTTTAAGTTTCGTTCTTTTTTACAATTTACAATGTTAAAGTGTGGTTGTAAAAAGCAAAAGACAATTTGCATTCGTTTCGTCTCACATTCCTCGATCTAAAGATATGAAACACGACTAGTATGTCGTGAGAAACTTAAAGTCGCCCTCACCCACCCTTAACACAATCTAATGTAAAAAAGGACTTTTAGCAGAATACATAAATTTAGTTTACCAAAATATAACACATAAATGCATATTCCTTCAAGTTTCGTTCGTTTTTACAATTTATAACATTTGTGGTGATTGTAAAAACTGCATTTGATTTGTCGCTCAATCCCCGATCTAACGCGGTTAGTTTCACTTAGTATCAACTTATTTTAGTCATTTGCGTCGGTTCCAATACGTTATAATGAATTTTAATACATTTGGTTAGTCGTCTAATCAATTTTCGGTTAGTTACACTTAGTTTAAACTTTTTTAACTTATTTGAGCCGGTTCCGTTACGTTATAATCAATTTTAATAGATTTGGTTAGTTTTCGTTAGTCGTCCATTCAACTTTCTGTTAGTTTCCCTTAGTTTTAACTTATTTTTGTCACTTCTGATACGTTTTAATTAATTTTTGATAGATTTTGTTAGTTTGGGTTGGTTATTCAATCAACTTTCGGTTAGTTTCACTTAGTCTCAAATTATTTAGTCATTTGAGTCGGTTCCGATCCGTTATTATAAATTTTATTTATTTATTTATGCAGCAAAACATTTCTAAATTGTACAAAAGCAAAAACATTTCTAAATTGTACAAAATTTACAAATACTACATATTACATATACCTAACATTGAAATCAAAACAGAACAAATTACTTAGATTTTAGAATTTAAACTTTAAGATGGCCTTTAACGTGGTTAAACCAATAAGTCGGAGTAAAATCTATTGTATGTATACATTAAACGGTGTGCAAAAGCATTTAAACCGTAGCTTGTCCTGTGATGCCTTTCGTGAAATAATTGTATTTGTCTTTTGTTTCTACCGGGAATTGAAAATAATATCAAATTCAACAGACTGCTACAATTTATGTACACATTTACTAATTTATACAGAAACAACACATGTGCGTTCCTTCGCCGAGTCTACAAGCTCTTAAAACCACAGAGCAAAAGTCTTGTCGCATAGGGCACATTTTGATACGGAAAGTGATGTTTGTATAAGAGGTATTTAACAAGTTTGTTTTGAACTTTTTCGAGTCTATTGATGTGACAAGCATAACTTGGAGACCACACGACTGAACAATACTCTAACACACGACGCACTAAACAAGTGTAAATACTAGTAAGCGCCTTAGTATCGCCGATGTGCTTTGTGTTCCTCTTTTAATAAAACCAAGTAGTGTAAATTCTCTCAGAACGATATTGTCAATATGCTGGTTGAATGTCAAATCACTGTCATATTACACCGAAGTCATTTAACGATGACACATTTTCAATGACCGAGTCTTTAATTTTATATACCGTTCTGAGAGGATTGCGATGTTTATAGAAAGTAACAGCCTTACACTTGGAAACATTAATAATTAAAAAATTAGACTCACACCACACAACGAAACTGTTAAGGTCAGACTGCAAACAATCAGAATCTGCAGAAACAGTATTAACATTTTTTAAATCGTCTGCATACAGAAAGCAGCGTGACGATTAAAAACAAGAAATTACATCATTTACGAACAACAAAAACAGTACTGGACCGAGATGTGACCCCTGAGGGACACCTGAAGTTACAAAAATTTCACGTGAGACAGAGCCACAAACAACAACACGTTGACGACGCAGAGACAAATACGACTCAATCCACCTCAGAGTACACCGAAATGCCGATATCACAAAGTTTTTTTTAGCAGTAAAGCATGACAGATACTGACGAATGCCTTAGAAAGGTCCGTATTAATGCAGTCAACTTGATCACCAGACTCAACAGATGTCAAAAGAAAGTCCTGATATACTGCTAGATTAGTTGCAGTGGATCGCCCTGAAAAGAAACCATGTTGCTCTGGTATTATATAGTTCTTGTAAGTGTTGAAGATCTCATCTGTAACCATGGGCTCGAGAAGCTTAGGGATAGCAGGCAGCAGAGAGATTCCACGATAATTAACTATTTTCGTCCTGTCGCCAGACTTGTAAATGGGAATTAGATTTGAATATTTCCATGACAAGGGGAAACAGCCGGTGTCCATAGATCTCTGAAAGAGAGTTTTTAAAGGGGCCAAGAGTGAACTGCAGCAATTTTTCAAAAGTATGGGAGGTATGCCGTCAGGACCAGCCCTCTTAGAAACATCAAGGGATATTATTTTATGCCTGATTTCATCGACAGTAAAAACGTGAGCAGATAAAATGGCTAAAAAGCACCAGAAATGATCGAGTTGGAGTGATCCGAGTAGCAAGACTGAAAATGTGTGGTAAAGGCATTGACAATATCCATAGGTTCACCAAGCGCTAGATCACCATAATACATAACACTTGGTAGTCCGGATGACCCCTCTAATTTCTTGATGTAAGACCAAAAGTGCTTGATGTCCTCGGGAATCAAAAGTTCAGCATTGGTAACAAACGTCAAGTAACATAAGTCTGTCCGAAATTTGACATCTCGTCTGATGTCGGAGTAGGCGTCATAATCGTTCTAAAGACCTGTTATTTTAAATTTCTTATAAAGTTTATTTTTTTAGTGATAAGATTACGGAGGTCACGATCAAACCAAGAGGGATATTTCATCCCATTTATAGTTTTCTTAGGCACACAAATATCCATACATTCAAAGACAACCGAGTAAAATTTTTCAAATTTCCAAATCGATATCAGAAATTGATGTAAGAAAATCCCAATCAACATGGTTATAAAAATTATTCAAATCCTTGAAGTTGGCAATATCAAAATGATTGTAGGTGGATATGGTATTGTTTTTCAGTTCGGGGACATTGCAAATATCAAAGTAACATTCAATCGCAGGATGGTAGGTGTCAGTAGGAGCACATCAAAACAGATGTCTCCTGAAATTCATCAGCAAAAACGAAGTCCAAAATTCGACCCAGACAGTTACGGTGAGGATTGATTTGTTGTAATTCTAAAAAGACGGTGGTATCCAGCAAGACCTCTGCCGCAGGAGAGCGCAAAATAGCAGGATCCAATATATCATCTTCGAAAGTTCATTGAACATTGGGAAGGTTAAAGTCTCCGCACAGAATAAACTTGTGATTATCATATTTGTTCCTCATAGATTCGCAGGTATGACAAAAGGCTTCATAACATTGAAGTGATGAGTTCGGGGGAATATATACACAGCAAATAATAAATTTAACCTTACTTGCATACAATTGAATACAGACGTCCTCATAGAAACCGCTAGCAGCTATAAGTACGGATGACGAATTCAGTCTCCTAGATGCCGCGATCAGGACTCCGCCACCACGCTGACATTCGAGCAATTCGTAGTCTCTGTCTCTACGATAAACGAAGAAAGAACCATCAAAGAGTTCGGAATCGGAGATGGTATCATTTAGACAAGTCTCTGACAAGAGTATAAGATCATAACAGGATGAGTATGTAGACCTTAAGAGTATATCGGTTTTTGTACGAAGGCCTCTCACATTTTATAGTAAACTGATCACTTGGAGGAGTCGACGATGGTCAGAAATTTGAACTATCTACTTTGTCAGCTTGATAAGCACCAGAAACGTTAGGGTTTAAAATATTAACCCGAGTGCAGTGCAAAATGTAGCTGCCTGCAATCTGGCGCATATTATATAACTAACCATGTTGGGGAAACACCCCAACACGTGTATAAATTATCGTTTTTCCCCGTATAGTTTGGTGATAACACCCTGTATGTATGTAGAGTGAATGAACCATAATTAAATTCAAAGTATATTTATTTTACCCCGGGTACAACCCAATTTGTGCATTTAAATTAGCATATGCCAGTTCTTCAAAACTCCTTAGTCCAATCCTAGACGGACAATCCCTTAATTCGAACCTGTACAACAGTACTGCCAGTATAATAGATTACAATTCAGCAACTCTTCACTCGTAAAGGAAAACGTTTGTAATCGTTTTCAATTTAATGTATTTTTGTCTCCTTTAGCATTGTGAACAATCAATCTGTCAAATAAAGAAAGAAACCAGTTTCTACCCTTTTTATCTCAAATGAATTCGGTATGTGATACCGCCCACTTTTATTATGTAGTTTTGCCGCTAGGCGACTAGCTGAAGGAAAGAAATTAATGACGGCAGTGCTCTGCAAACACTCCACGTTGCTCGATCGGTCTTGTCACCGCGCTCGAACAAGTGCCTCTTCGCGCCAAAAGGTCAAATTCCTTTTTGGGCAATTTCTCTTGTATACACAAATATTAGAGAATATTTAGTGCACCTCAGTTATCTTTGTCCAAGGTTGGACAAAGACCTCTTTTTGGGCTATTATCCCAAGTTTTCAAAGCAAGAAACAACGTAGCGTCTCTCCCCCTTTTGTTGAAGAGAATCCATAAAATGGCGGCACCGAATTGCTAGCTCAAGTGGTCCCCGTACTGTGCAAGTTAATTCATGGCTTCAAAGTGGAATCCCTAGCTGATTAGTGTGAAGTAAAGCATTGGAGAATAAGGTATTCTGTACGAAAGAAAGATGCTAGATTGAAAGCAAAAAATTTCATTTCATTGAAAGTCAGAAAGGATAAACATATTTCAATTATAAATTGCATAATCAAGACTTTTAGTCTTTAGTTAATAATTAAGAAACCTTTTGTAACATTAGTTGTATGCTTGGATGAATGATGAAGTTTTAGTCGAAGAATTGTACATATATAATTTCTATTTAACATAGAAAATGCTGTTTATTTATATCTATCATATTTAAATGCAATTTACACCTGCGCTATTAAATTATATCAAATCGAATACATGTTTCTATTTATCTCACCACCCTATATTATACTGTCCATTAAAATTGGTTAATTGAGATACCACACCCGTCTTTATGGTATTAAACAATAATCAAAGCATTTGTTTATCCCGACCAAACCAAATTCGACTTATCGCTGTAATTTAAATATCCATAGGAGGTATAACAAAGCAAAGGCAGAAAATAAACACTCTGATTAGATATACCTAAATTTTTTATTATAACGTTGTTGCGCCTTTCTATAATTTTGTTTAAAACAGGCCTATTTTGATGAAGAGGTGGGTCTATAACAATTAAATTAGTGTGAGTACAAGTTTGACAAAGGTTTTTGACATCATCACCCCTTATAGTGATACCTTTAATAGCATGCTCCGAGCCTAAAAATACAATAATATAATAATTTCTTGTAAAGTTCTTAGAATAAGGAGAGCAAAGTTTTAAAATTTCAGAGAGAGTAATTCTTCTTTGCCACTGACAATTTACATCAAATTTATGTTGGGAGAACTGCTTAATTAAGTATGTAAGGCCACGAACATTTTCATCACCAATAACTAAAGTCTGACGCTTTCTCACCGCACATGATTTAGGGGTAACATCAAAAAGTATCGTTCGAACATCGCTTGCAGTAGTTGCCGCAGAACTAGAAGGGGGGGTGCTCTCCTGTTGGCCAGGCAGAGGAAGAAGGGGCAGTTTGGCTACAACAATCGCGCCTATCAGTAGAGTACTGCAGTGCATCTAGATTTTGATTTAGCTCCTTCAGATCCTTAGAATAAGCTACATTTTCTTGTTCAAGTGTTTCAACTGAAGTATGTAGATTATTGTTATAATCGGTTAATTCCTGAATATTTTTCTCGAATTTCTGCTTAACACCGTCCCAATTTTGCAATTCCACGGACAAAGCAGATTTTTTCCTTTTCAACCTTTAACCTCATTAGCCAATGAGGCATTATGTTTAGTTAATAATTCTACCTGAGATAATAATTTATTTTCAGATTCAGCAACCGTGTCCTCGAACACTTGACTATTACGTTTTAATCTTTTGATTACGTTGTTCTTCTCTAGAAGTTCTTTTTCGAGTAGCGTGATTTTATTTGTGTATAAGGACTCCACACCATTTTGTTCATTATGTGTTATTTGACAAGCAGAGGAGCACAGTATCTTGTAACCACCCAGCGTGATTACCTCGGGGCAGCGTTCCCTACAGCTAGAGTGATATACTGAATAACATATTAAGCAGAAAAAAAATGAAAATTCTTTACTTCTGCAGCATTTAAACGATCGTTCCATTTTAAGAATCATCAATCAGACAAGAGTTGGACCGATAAGCAATCTGAGAATTAAAGTTTGTTCGCGCTAAAACTCCCCGCAGATACAAAAAACATCGACATGGATTGAACGGTCGTCGCTTTTATAGCAGTGGTAAGAAAAATCCGATGGTTAAAATGGAAGAATTTGATGGTTTTCCCCGCTTTGCCGCGATTATTTTACAAGAAGCGAACTTGAAATGGTCCCGTTGTTCAACATCAGAAATTTCTAAGCTTAAACAATATAAACACTTACAATAAATTATACTATTAACCACATAAATTTGTAAAAATACGAGAGCACAAATACACATTCACAACGTTCGATTCTGATCACGAACGAATGGATAATAGATTTGGTTATTTTTGGTTAGTCGTCTAATCAACTTTCGGTTCATTTCACTATATATCAGCTTACTTTAGTCATTTGAACCGGTTACGATACGTTATAATCAATTTTAATAGAGTAGATTATTTTTGGTTAGTCGTCGAATCAACTTTCGGTTAGTTTCACTTAGTCTCGACTTATTTTAGTCATTTGAGCCGGCTATGATATGTTATAATAGTTTTAGTTCGTGTTGGTTGGTTAGTCGTCTAATATCTTGGCTAGTCACTTAGTTCACATATTTTACTTATTTGAGCGGGTTTCGATACGTTATAATCAGTTATGCATAAACCGTGTCGTAACTTTCCCTAAAATTTCCCGTGTCGTGATGCGACCTTGGAAACTCACTGTCAAGAAACCAAAGTTTTCATCTGAACCGGCTCCGATACGTTATAGTCAAATATAATGTTTCTGGTTAGTTTTCGTTAGTCGCCAAAATTCGGTTCGTTTTGGTTAGTTTTAACTTACTTTAATATTTTAAATCTGTTCCGCTATGTTTTAGCCTTTTTGGAGCTTTTGGTTACTTTAGGTTAGTCGTTGAATCAACTTTCGGTTAGTTTCAGTTAGTTCCAATTTATTTTAGTAATTTGAACCAGATCCGATAGGTTATAACCAATTTTAATTTTTATGGTTAGTTTTGGTTATTCGCCAAATTTCGGTTACTTTGAGTTAGTTTTAACTTACTTTTATTTTTTTAATTTGTTCCGATTCATTTTAACCCTTTTTGTGCTTTTGATTACTTTTATAACTAAAGTCTGACGCTTTCTCACCGCACATGATTTAGGGGTAACATCAAAAAGTATCGTTCGAACATCGCTTGCAGTAGTTGCCGCAGAACTAGAAGGGGGGGTGCTCTCCTGTTGGCCAGGCAGAGGAAGAAGGGGCAGTTTGGCTACAACAATCGCGCCTATCAGTAGTTTGGGTTAGTTTGGGTTAGTTAAAATCCCAAATTAACCCAAACTAACGTTTGGGTTAATTTGGGTTAATCGTTCAATCAACTTTCGGTTAGTTTCAGTTAGCTTTAATTAATTTTTGTCATTTGAACCGATTCCGTCCTCAGAAACAGACTAACACGATCTCTTACTTATATTACATGATGTGCCAAATGTAGCATGCACCTTTTCGTGATTTGATACCTCATAATAGGAACACAATAGTATATTATTTTATATGGAGGAAAAGTGATACTTTTCATGGCGCGCTCGTGTTTAACAGCCGAACGGCGTGAGGCTGGTAATAGAGAGCAAGCCATGAAAAGTAACTTTTCCTCCAAATAAAATATACTGTTTTTTCTTCAAATGTCGACAAATTAATGCAAAAACATCTCTTTTTAATAGTAATAATAATTATTATTAAAGATAAGTGGGTTCGCAAGGCGGCTTAGACCGGTGTCGGTGAATAGGCACAGGTTGTTGCTATAGTAATGTAACATAAAGCTGTCAGTGGACACTGTCAACAATAATAATTTTTTTAAGATTGCGTCTCCGATTGCGTTTTAATTCCGTATTGATAAACAGTTATTGAGTAAGTTCGATTAAATAATAACCAATTTATTCCTAAATTAGTGATTTTTAGAAATGTAGTCACAATTTGAGTGATAAATACAAATTGTAGTTTAATAAATCTTGAGTTGTTGACGCTTATTTTGTTGTGTGTTTGTATTTTATCTATGTTGCTATGACAACACTTTTACCTCCGCCGGCGGAAAAGTGAAAAGTAAAGCTCCGGCGGAGGAAAAACGAAACTTCACGGCCGCCTACACAGTCTAGTAATGACGGATTTACTGACGTTTGAAAAAAAAACATTTTCAATGTTAAAAGAGAAATCCGAGATATGTGGAAGACGCCCCACCAGGAACTCTAGATTTAGTTACAGATTCTGAATGGATTACTTCCGAGACCTTTTTAAAATGGAAATTAGACCTACTGAAAACTAAAAATATTTTTCTTGATTATGCTTCACGAAAGCACGTTGTTCTCCTGTCTGTCCCTCTTCACACAACGCATAAGATTCGGCCTCTCAATGTGGCTGTCTACGGACCGTTCGGGGCCTATTTTCAATACGAAATTAATAAGTGGCACAAGTCCCATCCAGCAAAACATGTAACATTCTTTGATGTAGGAAAAATTTTTTGCGATGCATATTTAAAAGCTGCAATAACTATCAACGCTATAAAAGGGTTTGAAAAAACTGAGATCGCTCGGTGTGATATTGATTTTTTTTTCGAGACGGATTTTCTTTCAGCAGACGTTACGGACACGGACATAAACGATGAAGACTTGAATACTACACACTTAAATAATATTATTCCTGGCAAAAAAAAGTGTAAGGTATTCTGATAGGCAACCAAGTGAAATAGGTGACAGAATACGAACAGAAGCTGACATATCTCAACCAGGACCTTCTTCCTTAATTCAGGCAATTGCTTCAAACGAATATAGAGATTGGCGAAGAGAAGAAGATACCAGATAATAAAATGATAAAAATACTAGACATCCATATTATTCCAAAATGTCAAAAACGCAAACAACCAAAAACAAAACGAGAAACGCAAAAATCGAAGATCCTAACAGATACTCTAGGAAAAGAAGGAATTCGAACTAAAAGTAAAGAGAGAGTGTTAAGAGAAAAATTGGACAAACGCAAACTGATTGTTCAAAAGAGCTCCTATTAAAAATGCCCCGCCCTGCTTCACCTCCGAAAACACAACCTGGCGAAGAAGACACTTTATGATTGATATGCGGAGACAATTGCAACAATTCACGACCATATGTGAAAACTTGGCTCACGTCGTGTGTAATGATTTTCCTTCAGGCATATATTGTCGTGACAACTGCAAAGGTGACGTCCTCTGTAAAAGATCTCAGCTTTAATTTCTTTTATCTACAAGCGTGTGGTAAGTAACACTTTACCGCACTAGTGCTGTAAGTAATTACATAAGTATATTACATAGTATAAAAACTTGTTTTTATACTATTAAGTGTATTTTTTATTTAAAAAAACTCTATTAAATATTATATGCATAACAAAAATACTTACATATTTAAATTTCTAAACTAATCCAAACTTATAAATAAAATAATTAAGAAATATTAATATTAATTGTAGAATTTGTAACATTTCCAAACGATATCGATGAAGGAAGTGAAAGTTACAGATTTACTAAAACAGGAAGTTCTCTCTGCATATTCTTCTACACCATTTATTTGCTTTGCAATTTGTATTTTATTTTGCACCGAATTTTCAATATAGCCCTGCGCAAAACTGGAAGACTTCCATCCACCATGTCTGTTTAAACTCATATCATCGCCAGCATTTACGAATAATGAAGCTGACGACCTTCGATAACAATACAATACAATACAATACAATATATTACTTTAAGTTTGTTGTAGGAATATACAATACCTCTTAATTTTTAAACATAGTAATTTAGTTTACATAAAAAAAAATTACATTCATTATATAAATCCACGTTTAAATTTTAAACAATTGACGAGATAAGGTTCGACACCCTGTGTTTAAGAACCTCATCATGTACTTCAATGTTAGCAATATTATATAACACAATATAGATAAAGTTTTAACAACTTAGGAATTTGGTAAATTCAACCTAACAAATAATATCATTACATGAACAGTCATAATCGAAAATCGAAAAGGTGGAGCCGATGAGAGACCAGGAGGGGGAAAGAAAGAGAATAAATACAGGGCGAGGCAGGAGAAGCAGCAGAAGCAATCAGTCAAATTCATTATTGCGACATCACAGAGCAAAATAGGGGATAATTTGTATAAATGTATTTTTTTCCATATTTTTATACTTGTTTTTATTATTGGTTAGACGTCGTATTTCAATAGGAAGAATATTATAAACTTTGGGTGCAAAATAGCTGACGCTTCTTTGTAGGTGAGATTTTTTAATGAAGGGAGTCCTAGCGTCTTCATTAGCCACAGATCTAGTTCTATAGTAGACATTAATATTTATATTTTGGGGTGTTTTATTGATTTTTGGAAAATAAATTATAGAGCTATATATAGATAAGTTCCGAATATTGAGTATTGCTGTTTCTTTATAAAGTAATTTTGTAGGGTATAGGCGATCCTTATTAAACATTATCCGTATAATTTTATTTTGGCATGTTTTGAGAATGTTTTGAGAATAGAGATTGCAATGTCCCGTATATTCTTTCGAACTTGACAACTTTAAATATGATGCACTTTGAGAGGCATTTTTCCACAAGTATTTATACCCAGTGGCTGGATAGTGCATCTTACTTTTTTATATGCAATAAATATCCATCTATGGGCAGTATGATCGGGTCTATGGGCTCTACACTTCTTGAAAATTGAAATATTATTAATCTCTGTCGATCTACGTGTGTCTTTGTATCCGGGACAGTTACAACGAGGTTGGTTTCAAATTTCTTAATATCTACAATTTTTATTTTACATAACCCCACTCGGCAACATGCGCCAGCCATGCCCACAATGAGTACTACCTAAAACAAGCAAATAAGTTTTTATTTAAAAGTAGATATTAAAAAAATCGCAATTAAGTACCTTCATTAATAAAAACTCCTCATCTGGTGCCGTAACAAGGAATTTTAAAACCTCATTCTTGGAGAATGCCTTTGATTTCTTAGCTTTGTATCCTACAGACATCCTTTTTAAATATGCCATTAGTTTTGCATACCTGCTTATGTCGACATTATTTTTGATACTTATAGTAGATCTGAGCATTGAGTAATAACTCCATAAAGATGATGATTTACTGTCCTTAAATTTATCCACAAAATAGGCAGGCGTCACATCTTCACTAATTGCTTTAACTTTCTTTGATGAACACCAGTCCATGAAGAGTCCATATTCCTTCTCATATCTATGCCATGATTTATCCGGCACTAAATTAAGAGTAGCTGCTTTAGCAATTGCCAGAACCTTTTTTAGGAATTTCATCATCACTGCTGCTACTAACTTCCATTGAAGGGACGTAAAACACACTTTCACGAAATTGTTATAAAAATAATTATCGTTTATTCCGTTGTCAAGTTTTACATCTGTCATATAAAAGCCAACTATTAAATCGCTATAATTTATTTCCCTAGCAACCTAATATTAACGCATTGTTGATAACGACTTACCAGACACCTACGGGGTAAATTAAAACACTGCTCTTTTAGTTTTTAATATTGGTGCCCTAAAGCACGATTGTAGATAATAGATATTTACATTATAAGTCCGGTAAATCAACTTTTACAATATGAGTGAAATGTTTCGGGACGAGTCGACGAAGGACCCGAGTCTGGAATTTTGAAACGAATACTGTAAATGATTTGCCAGACGAATGATGTACAATATTTTATCTCATACTGTTCTGTTGAAAATTATGTTTTGAAATAATAATGAAGTTTTATTCTGCGTCGTATATTTGAAAAGTGTTTAGGTATATTTACTGGTGGAAACATTGTGTGTTTGACATAAAATTCAAATCTAATGGAACAATAGCGTTAGTGTACCTAGGAAACGTAATTGTTTTAATTTTGTTTATGTATAAATGGTGGCGTCTAAATAAAAATTAAAGTAAGTTGAAAATTAGCGTTATTTCACAATTATTTTCGGTAAAATTGACGAAATAGAGTTGGAGGACGGCGTAAATTTGATGCCCGAAGAAATCATGCAAAAATCTAAAGAAGCTAGAGGGTAGTTAATACCAAATAAGTCAGCAGGACGGTATCAGATAGAATTTGCTTCATTTTCTCAATGGAAACATGAGAACAAGATAGTTTCCGTAAATGAGCTATAATGGCTTATGTTTATGACCTTGTAAGTAAATATGTAGAAATTAAAATTCAAATCTATAAAATATATTATGTATTTTGCAGTCAAAGAGATAAAAAAAATTCGTCATTATGGTCTAAGTTTTCTATGATAAAGTCGATGTTATTGGTCGATGAAGACATGGACATTTCTGAATACCCGAAAGTGAGAGCATTTCTGAAAAATCAATCAGTAGGATACGCACCAGTGAAAACTAAAGTTTTGAGCAGGGAAGAGGTGCACCGGTTTATGGTTGAAGCTCCAAACAAAGAATACCTTATGATGAAGGTAAAACTGTACTACATAATACGCTTATTAGAGCTATACTGTAACAATATTTATTTTATATAGTAGCAATGCTGGGATAAGTGGTGGTTGTCGCCGGGAAGAGCTCCATTCAATAATTCTTCAAGATATCGAAGATACAGGTAGGCAGCTGGTTGTGACAATACGACAAACAAAAATCAACCATCGAGAGTGTTGACTGTTAGAGAGTGAACAAAATTATTTGCAATTGCACAGACATTATTTGGCACTGCGACCGAAAAAAATGTAAACAATAATTTTCTTTCCTTAGGCTATGGATTCGAGAAAGTATAAGAAGAACAAATCAAACAGATTGTATGTTGAAACATACAACATACGAACCATGCGTACGAAAGAATATTTAGAAGAACTAGAAAACGAATTGAGCCATATTAAATGAGATATAATAGGTTTATGCGAAACCCGAATGCCAGGAGAAAAAACAACAATTCTAAAGTCTGGAAATATACTCTTTCAAGCTAATTCTGAAAACGAACATGGAAATGGTGGAATAGTTTTTATCATCAATAAAAGGGTACAAAGTCGAATAACGAAATATTGCGTAATTTCGGAAAGAGTTATATACGTGATCATGGAGCTGGCAGAAAGATACTCTATGCCAATTATTCAAATATACGCACCAACAACCAACGCCAATGATGACGCAGTAGAACAGTTGTATGAGAACATAAGTAGGGCAAAACATCAATAAACCTGTCATTATGTCATTGCCACTAAAGACTTCAACGCGAAGATCGGCAGTTTGGACAGAAGGGATCAAGAGAGCGACTATATTGGAAAATTCGGCTTGGGCGACAGAAATAACAGCGGGAGATATGCTTTGTCATTTTATGAGCGGAGAAAAACTTTATTGCTTGGCTAGCGTCTTTAAAAAAACCCTAAAACGTAGATTGACATGGATTAGTCCCTGCAAGAAAGTTAAGAACGAAATTGATTATATACCTAGCTACAATAAAAAAATAGCTATGGATGTTTCAGTTCTAAATAAGTTCGCCACTGGCAGTGATCACAGACTGGTCAGGGCCGCTCTTCGATTTGATCATAAGTTGGAGCGAAGAAAACTTTTGTGCAATTCAGTCTTTCCAACTACGGATGTTTTGCTGAGAGGTCGATTTCAACAAGAGCTAGAGAGAAAACTAGAACCAATCGAAAATATGACCACCCTAGATATAAATGACCTTTCAACAAAGATCACACAAGACATTCAAACAACAACGAAAAAACTATGTGCTAATATCAGAAAAAAACAAGGAGAGTAAACTTAGTCAACACACTCAAGGCTTAATTATACAAAGACGACAAACCAAGAAAGACTCAGTTGAATATGCCAACTTGAATAAAATCGTTCGAAGGCAAATTCGAAAGGATATTAGGGCATATAATACAAGAATAATAAAACAAACAATCGAAAACAATGCCAATATGCGAGTACTTAGAGCGGAAATCTCAACAGGCAGACAAAAAATAACCAAAATAAAAAACGAAAGAGGCGTTATTATCTCGGATAGACGACAGATTGTTAGGGTGGTAGAGGAGTTCTATAAAAATCTATATTTATCAAACGTTCCAAAGCCAGACACTCCAAGAACAAAGGTGCTAAATGTGGGTTCAGAAGAAATACCAGAGATTACGACAAACGAAATCCTCTCACCACTACGGCAACAAAGCTCCGGGCGAAGATAGAATAACGAGTGAGATGTTGAAAATGGGCGGAGACACAGTGGTAAAATTATTAAAAGTATTATTTAACAAATGTTTGGAAGAAGGCAAAATACCAAAAACATGGCAAAACTCGGAAGTGATCCTGCTGTTTAAAAAGGGAGACAGCACGAATATTGAAAATTATCGCCCAATAAGTCTTCTGTCACACATATACAAACTACTCACAAGAATAATAACAAATAGACTAACAACCAAATTAAATTCATACCAATCAGTCGAACAGGCTGGATTTCGACGAGGTTTCAGCACTATAGATCATTCGCAATCCATAAAACTTTTGATTGAAATAGCAAATGAGTGTAATATCCAAATACACTTAGCGTTTGTAGACTTCCAGAAAGCGCTCGACACTATTGAAACGTGGGCATTCCTAAGATCATTAGATGCAGCTAGAATTGACACCAGATATTCCGACTTAATAGAAAATATTTATAAAAACGCAACGTTACAGGTTCAGATCGACTCGGATACCAAGACCGAAGAAATTAAAATTAGCAGAGGGGTAAGCCAGGGTGATACCATGTCGCCAAAGCTATTTACAGCGGCTTTGGAAGATATTTTTAAAAACTTAGAGTGGGAGAATAAAGGAATTAAGATCGATGGCTCACACTTAAATCATCTAAGATTTGCCTATGATATTGTCCTAATAAGCACCGACGCTGATGAGCTGACAAGTATGTTGCATCAATTAAATCAAGCATCTAGTCGAGTGGGTCTAAAAATGAACTTGAACAAAACAAAAATTATGACCCAAACTAACATACAAATAATAATCGTACAGTCAGATAATTGAAAATGTTGACTAATATGTCTACCTTGGACACTCACTAAAACTTGGAAGAGAAAACCAGACTGCAGAGATAACAAGAAGAACTTAACTATCCTGGTGTGCTTTCGGTCGCCTAAATTACATCTTCAAAAACCAAACCATTCCTATGTGTCTAAAAAGAAAAATGTACGATGCCTGTGTTTTTCCCGTGGCTACTTATGGACTGGAGACTGCGACTATGACAGAGAAAAGCGCAGACAGATTGAGAAAATCGCAAAGAGCTATGGAGAGAAGAATGCTGGGAGTAACTCTTAGACAAAGAATAAGAAATGAAGACATCCGAGACAGCACCAGGATAACAGATATTATCGAGCGCATCGCACACATGAAATGGCAGTGGGTTGGACATGTGGCTAGACAGGACTGTGATCGATGGACTGCAAGACTCGTTCATTGGAAACCCAGAGAAACTAACTGGAGCAGGGGAAGACTCCAAAAACGATGGCTTGATGACATTAAACAACACGTAGGACGACACTGGTTTCAGCTGGCGAAAGACAGGGGTGCATGGAAAACAGAAGGAGAGGCTGGTGATGATGATGATGATGATGACGGGCTATCGAAATGGGAAGAGTATATGTCAAAGGGTGGGTATTCATACCATCGGCGGTGTTCCCAAGAAAATTGCTGAATTCTTGGGACTTGCTGATGTAGAAAAGTATACGGGACATTGCTTTAGAAGGACATCAGCAACGCTTCTTGCTGATGCTTGGACCGACCTTACTGTACTTACACGGCATAGGGGTGGAAGAGTTCCTCGGTGGCAGAGAAGTACATCGAGGACTCTATTGGGGGAAATATCAGAATATCTAGAATGATTGAAATTTTGTAGAAGTTTTGAACCAAAATAATAAAAATTTATCAACTATTATAGCAGTGTTGATAATTCCCATAAAACTCCAGAAATTAATATTAACGATAATGTAAATTGTACCATTAATATTAGCTTTAATGTATCTAAGTTGTAAATATCTATTCTATGTAGTTATTAATTTATTATTAATGTAAGAAATTGTTTTGAAAAACAAATGAGTTTAATTTTATTCTGTGTGAATGCATAGAATATGTAAATATGTTCTATATTGTTGTGGAGGATTCATTATTACCTTGGAATTGATTGCCTTTGGCTCCACAAATGATTAAACTTAGTTTGAAATTTGAACTGTTATAGAGCCACTTCGGCCCAGGCTCAAGGATGTAAACTGCACAAGTGCAAGTTTAGTGACCCTAATGAAATGTGTACCTATATATCGTCGATTCGATATCAATTCGGATATCGTTTTCAAGAAAGGCAAAAAAATAAAAATGAAAATGGTTAGCAAATACAATAAAACAGTAAAAAGCTCTTGCAGATTGTCAGGCTTTGAACTCAATTCATAGAATATGTTAGGTATGTTTGATAGTGAGAGGATTTTGTATGAAAAAAATTTGGTATTTTAAACTAAATCTTACAAATTTTAGTCCAATAAAGAAATTTTACAGGCCTAGTCTGGTAAAAAAAGGACTTATTACTGTAAAACCTTATTTTCTGGCTGAATTCAAATATGTTAAGGGTGATTTACAATACAGTATGAAATGAAATATCGTACAATAAATACACTTACAATACACTAAACCAAATTTGCCTTCGGCTCGTTTTGTTAAACATCACGCACATGCGGTAAAGACGTACCTACCGTACTTGTATTGTAATATGCTATTAAGTTTCACTGAGTTTAATTATGTATTATCATACCAAAAGATGTGCTTTAATTTAAAACTAGCTTTATTAAAAAGCTGCCTATACATTTTAACATTGTCATGCCAAAGAATATTCTTCATACTAAATTTAGTTTTATTTCAGTTTTTTGATATCATATCAGATGATGTGGTTTATTTGTAGTTTGTAACCTTCTAATAAAATATTGTAAATTTTTGTCACCTCTCCATACCGGATTTATGTAAATTTGTTTGTTTCTTGTGCTCGCGATATACCGCCCAACAACTCGATTTCTTTTGCCCTACAACCTGATTGCTTTTTCCCTATACCCTGATTTCTTTTACCAGAGGTAATAGGGCAAAAAGAGCCCATTTCTATAACAGAAATAGGAATATCTGTTATAGAAATGCATATTTTATGGCAACAAACGCAGCAAATTTTCAATATACAGTGCCTAGTTTTCCTAGATTTAATCAGATGAGTGTCACTGTAAGCTAACTTTTATAAAATTGAGATATACTTTAGGTGATTCCGACAGCCCGACTCTCCCCTAGTGATTATTCTCTGGGACTCTAAGTAATTAAGAGTAGGCAGCGTCTTTAAAATGAGCGGTTTCCAGTAATTTCATACTATTATCATGCATATTAGGATATAAATCTCCTCGCCTAAATTTATGTAATTGGTTTGAATCAAGATTGGGTAAATTACTTTGACTAACATTTGATTTAATTCTAGTCAAGCTTAAGAAATTGTCGCTAATAATGCAACTGTACCCTTTGAAATGGGCATCCAAGATATTCTTGTCCAACATGTTCTGAAGCAGGTGAAAGAGGAAATAATAATTATCCTTCGCATCTCCGCCGTCCCTCATTACACTTTGTAGTATACAACTTTTTCCCAACCGGTACAAGTTTTAAAGAAGTTATCTAATAACATGGTGATTCAGCCGACCCTGGCTAACCGCTCGAGCTCATCGCCTTGATGCGTCATTACAATTTTGTACCGATCGGTGACAAGCAAGAATCCGTAAATCGGTTCTTTCTTTTGGTTTTAAGAAGAAAAACGCCTAGAAATCGTATTTCAAGAACAGTGTATGTGTAGTGATACGTCTTGCTCGCAAAGGAGGCGAAAAAAGGGGGCAATATTCATCGGAAGAAGCGAATCAGGGGGTGAGTCTACATAAGATTATATGCCAAAATTTCAAATATACATAAATAGCTGGTTATCTTAAATATATAAAAACAGGAAAATACTCTCAAACTTCTAAAACTAACTATATTAGAATAAAATAGAGTGCGAACGGGTTACAGTCAAAAATTACTAACAAACTGTTATTTATATACGAGGGCATGACAAAACATTGTTACATTTGTCGTCTGTCCACAATTACA
Source organism: Pissodes strobi (assembly GCA_016904865.1). Lineage (NCBI taxonomy): Eukaryota > Metazoa > Arthropoda > Insecta > Coleoptera > Curculionidae > Pissodes > Pissodes strobi. The sequence continues at coordinate 173,949 of MU183713.1, forward strand.
CAGAATCAAACAATATATTCGGAATTGGAATATATTATATCGAAATGAATATAAGTAATAAGCAACAGTTAAAGATACGAGCTATTCGAACCGTTCTCTAGTAATCTCGTCTAATCGTACATCCTACCAAAGAAATACTATTCAATCACAAAAAGTGTTTACATAACACAATCAAAAGGCTGACTAAGGAAATATATACCGGTCGGCCTGCACAATTATTAATGTTTTACATAGAATAAAACGTTTATACCATATAAAGGAATATAAAAATAGAAACAAATTGTTATAATGCCTTCGTATTATCACGTTTTCGATATTTGATCCCCGTATGGGGCACATGTGGGACTATAAACTACAATTCGATTTGATGCAAATATTGCAAAACAAAAAACTAAAAGTTATATTTAATTATGATCCACTGACTCATACTGCAGATCTATATGAAAATTTAAGAGTATGGCAGTTACATAAGGTATTAAAATTTGAACAGAATAAACTTATCTACAGGATAATAAATAAAACTCAAAAATCAAATATTATCATAATAATTTCAAAGGATATTCATAGCCACAATACTAGAGAGTTTATAGGAAATCGTACTGTTATTATTACTAAAATGCAATTATCGGAAGTAATTGCACAAGTGCACCAAAATTACCGATAATTTTGCATGACAGCGTGTTGTCTAAAAACTGCATGAGTTCATTTTCATATTTTGGAGGAAGAGCCCGACACCGAAGGTGGAGGGCTCTTTTTCCAAATTATGAAAATGGCCGAATGCAGTTTTTCTAAGACAACACGCTCGAATGCAAAATTATCTGGTTATTTTGATGCACGAGTGTAATTCGGGGGAATATTTCCCGAATAAGGACATGGTTTTAAAAAATACGTTTTTATTCTGTTTTTAATACAAAAACGTACATGTAACTGTAAACAATGTACAGAGACGCAAAAATACGATTTTTTTTAATCCGAAACGAGACATTTTTAATAATATATATTCACTTGACTTTGACGTTATTTATACATTGTCGCTGTCAAGTTTACAATGGAATTACCATAGCTACGTACGATGCAATTATCGCTGTGCTCTTTCGGTTTCTACAGTGCAATTATCGCTGTAATTTTCCGAGAATTGCACTCCTCTAATGGGATTTTTTATACATGAGGGAAATATTCCTCAATACCAGTGTTCAAAAATACTGTCTAGAGGAATAAGGACTATGTATATTGTAATTATTGTTATTACTGTATTAATAAATAATTTTCAAAAAAATAAAAAATTTTAAGTAAGTCGAAGAGTGCCCTTTTCTCGAAATGAACCTCTAAAAACTAGCCACAAAGGCAAGCTGACTCATAATTTACGAGCGACTAAAACCCAAGTTGGGTATTATTATAGCTTTGCATGCCCCTCTGTTCTCTTTGCTCGCAACGGGGTCTCAATCAACAAGAACTAACCAAGTGCTAACCAAAACTAACCCAAGGATAACCCAAACTAACCCAAAATTAAGGGAAAAAGATAAATTAATAGAAATTTTGCTAGGACGTAGACATGGATTCGTATCGCATCGCGCGCAGTATTTTGGATTGCAGGATTTAGCCGCTCGTCATAAATTTATCGGAATGTTATCGTTCGGCTTTGTCGAAGCGATGTATATCGGAACGCATTATTTTTAAACAATTCGTGTTGATATGAGCCGACCGGTGAGGAGAATAATTGGAGTAAACATTGCTTGCAGGAGGTGTTAATAAATAATAATAATACCTGTTTACAAATTCGCATTTGCAGATGCGAATAACCTTAACTAAAATTGGCCTTCACATTTGCAGATGTGAAGGGCCCCCAACAGCCTCCACCTCAGTAGGTGTATTATGTTGGAGTGGTTAGAGGCACACTATATCCCTACATTTGCCGATGTAAAGGATATATGTACTGACAAAAATAAAACGGTATAGTGCTATGTATTTGCAGATACAAAAACAAATAACCACCATACTATTGCAACCCTATTACATAAAATCATTGCATTGGAGGTAGCGAATTATTACACTCTTGGTTTCTATTCAAAACAGAAATTACAGTATTATGCAGATACTGTAAATATGCTTAAAAATCGTTGCATTTGCAGATGCAGTCGAAAGCATAACCAGGGTTAAGCAGCAAGCAAAAAGGTGAATAGTTCGTTGTATTAACGGATACAATCGATCGTACCCACTGTCTGCAATTGCAGTTGCAGGTAGTGAACATATTCATGAACCTATTTTTCTGTTCAAAAACAGAAATTGCAGCATTTGCAGATGCTGTAAATAGGCTAATAGATCGTTGCATTTGCAGATGCAATCGATATCATAAGTAGCAAATCCAAGGAAATTCTTTTGCATTTGCAGATGCATTAGAAGATCCTCTCACGCTAGCTGAGGAAATAACTTATCCGAATCAAGACTTGCCAACATCAGAAGCACCAGATGGTCCTGAACAAAGTAAGATTTGTCAAGGGAAAAAAACCGACGCAATCATACCTGCGAGGCCAAAACTACATACTCAGATAGTTTTTAGATGGGACAATTACTTATTAAAAGGACTAAAAGAAAAAAAGTGAAAAAAAAAACAGTATGATAGAGAAGTATCCACTAGCTGCCAACTACAATGTCCTCAGACCATCAAAATTAAATCTCGAGGAGAGTACTAAATCCTGCCAAGACAACTACTGTATCAATTACAGAAACAACTATAGTCCGTGGGATTAGTGCCTTAGCCCTTCCTTTCAATAATTTAATTAGCCAACCGTCTGAACTAGAATTATACGTTAAAAATTGGCAGAAATTAAAGGTAAACAGTTCAATAATAGAGTGGGTACAGGATTATAAAATCCCTTTCAATAGGACACCACTCCGGTTAGCAAAGTAGAAGACTACATAGGACGGCAAAAAAATGTATTTCAAAATACACATTCTTGGGGAAAACTGATCTTAAAGATGCATATTTCCTTATCCCTATGCACAGTAGTCAAAAAAGTTGTTAAGATTCGTTTTTTGCAACGTACTATACCAATTTAATTGTGTTTCATTTGGTTTATGAACAGCTCCATATCTTCTCACAAAACTGAAACCAGTTGTAAGATATGTAAAATTAAAGGGTATAAAAACTGTACTCTACTTAGTCTATTGGCTAGTTATTGGTAATTCAATGAGAATTGCTTAAAAGTATAAATAAAATTACACAAACATTAGAAGATTTAGGTTTTATATAAATTCCGAAAAAAGCATAATTATTCCCGCGCACCAATGCTCATTTTTGGGGTTTATACAAGAGAAAAGGGACCTACTGGCCGAACAGTCTATTATCTCTTACCCTGAAAAATACTTACTCACCTCTCCTTGCAGAGAGAAACAACCATTGTGGAAGAAAATTTCCCTGGCTGTAGGGAAATTAGGAAGTCTCCTGAGAAATTAAACTGATTATTTTTTATTGCAAACTATAGAACAGTGAAAAAGAAATCGATACGTATTTTTTTAGTTCCACTTAAGATGAATATTACAAGAGCTATACCAGGTTTTAGTTTTGTATATATAGATATACTATGCATGGTGTGACGTAACAATTAATGTGTATTATGACGTCATAATTACATCTCAAGGCGTTGCATTTGCCTCATTTTTCGGTTTATGAAAAAAAGAAAAAACACGTGTTCACTTATTTTTCATGGGCTATCGAAATCAGCAATAATAAAAAAAAAATTAAATAAAAAATAATAAAAAAATGATGAAACTTCCTCATTGTCAGGAGAGCCTTTCTATAACAAAGCGTACCTAATGAAGCGATAAAAGGGATTATTTCTTCATTGACAGATAGCGCCCTCAAACACTACGGAAATACTTACAATAAATAGGGGAATTTCTGTTTTCCAAGCGCCAACAAATTTATAACAAAACCGTAAACTTATTCTTGAGCTCCTAAACATTCAATTGTCTTCGGAGTCATCCTACTCTATCATAAACTCACAAAAATCTGCACTTTCTCCAATATTGAATATTAAACAAAAGACGAAGCGGTTATCTCAATGGAACATTTAACATAAGACCCCCAAAACCAAAATACTCAATTACTTGGGATTCCTACCCAGCTCTACAGCGCTTAAAGAGCATGTACCCTCACGAATCCTTACATCTACAAATCTAACTTTAAAGCTAGTAACACTCTTAATACTAATAACGGCACACAAATCACGAACAACCCGGAAGTAAAAATAGGCAATATTTTTAAATATGAATACATAATTGAAATCAGATTCCCGGATAAAATAAAAGCAAGTGGCTTAAACAGGCTTCAACTTAATTTGATATTACCCTATTTTACTAATCAACCTGAACTATGTATAGCCACACTATTAGAGACATACATAGAACGCACAAAAGGAAAAAGAGTGCTACCAGTCAAAAAAAGGTGAATAGTTCGTTGTATTAGCAGATACAATCGATCGTACCCTCCACTGTCTGCAATTGCAGTTGCAGCTAGTGAACATACCTGTTTTTCTGTTCAAAAACAGAAATTACGGCATTCACAGATACTGTAAATATGCTAATAGATCGTTGCATTTGCAGATGCAATCGATACCACAAGTGGCAAAACCAAAGAAAATGTAATACTCACTCACAAAAAGCCTTATCACCCAGACAGCAGTCAAACCATTAGCAGATGGGTCAAGTTAATACTAAAAGCCAGCAGTATAAACACGGAAATCTTTGGGGCGCACAGCACGCGACACGGGGCAACTTCAGCAGCTCAAAGAAAGGGAGTTACATTCCAAACCATCCAGAAGACAGCTGGCTCGACAGAAAAATCAAAAGTATTCTCAAAATTCTATAACAAACTTGGCGTGGGTAATCCTACTGGATTTGCATCTTGTTTATTGAACCATATTGTCTAAGGAATCATATAAATATTAAACTACAATTATAACTTACTTACCAACTTGTTATCATATTACATAAGAATATTGGTATAGTATAAGTTAAAGGTTAATATCAGTTAAGCGTTAAACATGATATATGTACCTTCACATGTGTGTTATTAAATCTAATGGTTATACATTTGAATTTTAGTTTATAAAAAGGGCCTTACAAATCTAGGACTACAGAAATATCGCAATTTTCAGTTAATGTAGATTATATCGCAAATACTTTAAACATCTACAAAGTGTAATGAGGGACGGGGGAGATGCGAAGGATAATTACAAGATCAATCGACTTACCTGTAAGGAAGATCGATCGGAATTATCCGAGCATCTCCGCCGTCCCTCATTACAAACCCACCCAGTCTTTACCTTCTCCCTATCACCCCAAATGCAATGTAATCAAAAATCTCACGAACCAAAATTGTAATGACGCATCAAGGCGATGAGCTCGAGCGGCTAGCCAGGGTCGGCTGAATCACCATGTTTTTAGATAACTTCTTTAAAAATTGTACCGATTGGGAAAAAGTGGAATACTACAAAGTGTAATGAAGGACGGCGGAGATGCTCGGATAATTCCGATCGATCCTCCTTACAGGTAAGTCGATTGATGTTGTAATTAATCTCAACACTGGGCTGGATCATTTTTAATTTGGGTTTGATTACTTACTAATGAGATTTTA
>MU183714.1:0-71003 GCA_016904865.1 Pissodes strobi
TAGTATCGGAAAAATCGTCACCTTATTGTTTTTGTTTTCCGCATTGAGTAATAAACCAACTTTCTATTTACTAAATTTGCCTGTGTTATTTAATTATTCCTGGATTACCTGGACTACGAAGAAATCAGGACGATTAAAGAAGGTGGGTACTTTGACTTAATTTATTTGCGCTCTATGTTTGAAATGTTTTGGCTTCATTGACTTGCTATAGATACTACAGTCTAATATTGACTTTATCGTTAATCCTTAGTTTTTTTTGTCTCACTTTTCAATTTTTAATACTGGCCTACTTACGTGTCTTTCATAATTAAATTAATTCTCTAATTATTAAATTAATTCTTGGTTGATATTTTAGTTTTCATTTGTTCGTATTGATTAAATTCAAATCAACTTAATCAAATTAATTTCGAATTTATTTAAGTAATATTCTCTTGGTAGTTGCGAAGCGTAGGCTAAAACGAGTACCATATTTCAGCTTTGGGGTATTTCTTGCTTGTGCCGTCTACAAGCCCGTGGCGCCTTATAAATCAAACCCAGCCTAACTCTCCGGCATTAGAGCTAGAGCCTATTTGCACGCTTTGAAGACGACTCGTTCTAGCTTACGCATCTATACTTGCAAATTCACTTAATTTTAAATTTTTCTTATTTGATATTATTCACCCTCGGTCTCTTCTAAGCTGAGGTGAAGGTTTGCGCCAATGACATAAAAAGTTAATGTCATAACACATGCTCCAATCGCCACGATGGGACGTGGTCGCAAATTGTTAAATTTTATCGTAATTAATCGTAGAAGTATTAATATACTGCGTAATGTGCCCAATGTATGATGATACCACTCTCATGTGTGTCTTTATTTTGAAATTTATTCAATATTTAAACTAACTCGATAACCCAGAAATCTGTTTCAATTTTGATAAAGTGGCGAATGGAAGTAAATTTATTCACAAATGGTGAATAGGATTTTAATAGTAGAATGGTAAATTAAATTTAACTTTAATTAGTAATCAAGTATGCTGTTATTTTCTGATCGTGACAACTTGAAAGTTCACACTTTACACATTCTGACTTGACAGCTTGACTCAGAAGAAAGTTAATTGGTATTCCTTATTTCAGTTTTAGTAATTTTTCTTCTAGTGTTGACACTTAAATCGACGTATTTATTGAGTACTGAATTGTAGGTATCTATTAAATTGAGTTTTGGTATCTAAATTCAGGAGATTCCGGTTATACCATCTTCGAAAGGCACCAACTTGAAATGCAATTTGAATATTATTTTAAATTATTAAGAAAGTAGCCGAGATCAGTTTCCTTGTGGTCTGCAAACCATGAAACTGATGGTGTGCAGTTCATTCTTCAGAATATATCGGTGTATATTTATTTGAGGAAAATGTTACACCCGTGACTTTGCTATTGGTTGAAAACTTTATGAAGTACAAAGATAAAAACTGTTATGTGAAATATAGAGAAAAGGTCTTTATAAAATTCTTCGATTTAACTTACCATCTTTGGTCTTTGATCTCTTAGATGTTCCAAAGTTGCAGCGATATCGATTTCTTTAGCGCCTTTGGCCATTCTACTAAGTACCATATCGATAAGACAATAAGTACCGGTACGACCTGCACCATCACTGCAATGGACTACTATAGGACATGAACGACCACGATAAGATTTGTTCACCTTACGCCTAGAAGAAAAAAATTGAATATTTAATTTTAGAGAAATAATAGTTATCCTTTTGCTTCCCGCAACGCACAATTATGGCATTCCTATTTATAGGTAATATAATGCTGAACATACAGTTTAGAGTTGTAGTGGTGATGAGTATTAGGACACAACGATCGTTAGTACTTTGGTGTCCACAAACAGAGATGGAGGTGACTTTCTAACCTTGTGTGTGATATGCAGGGAGGGCAGGGATATTTGTTTGTGCATTGGGTCATTGTGAGGGAATAATGATAAGAGCTGGAGTTTGGGCAACTATTTAGAGGAGGATTGTAGATAGGACAATCACGGATATATGTTTAACTGTAACTGGAAGGTTGCATCTATGGCATATAGGTTCGGGGTGATAAGTATCCATGAGTGAGCCGGGCGTGGTCGATGCGAGGGCGAATCGTGACCACACGTTCCGTTCTGGATAAATGTGGTGAAAAGAGGGGAGGGGCAAACGAATTCAGGTTTGATATCGTGTAGTTTGTTTCCGGTTCCTAGTAGGTCCCATTCTATTTTAGCAAGTTTGAGTATGGTACTTCTCGCTTGTAGGCATAAGTCAATGGGGCTGAGAGACAGGTTTACGTTCAAGCCTATGTTTCTGTAATTTTGAGCGAGGTGGTCCGCTCTTTCATTTCCAACAGTGCCTACATGAGCGGGGGTCCAAAAGAGGACCACCCTACTTACTTTGATATACATTCTATATAATGTTGTATGTATACTAATGATAAGAAGATGGGAAAGATAAAAGAAGTTAATTGTTCTAATTAAACTCAGAGAGTCAGTCAGTTGCCTTGAAAATGGAGTTTAATTCAGCGAACAAAATGCTGAAGAGGTGGTTTAATGAGATAGACTGTTTGAATTCTTCCGTGTAGAAGGCAGCTCCAACCGAGTAGAGAAACTTCGATCCATCGGTGTAAATACAGAGGTGATCTGGGTATTTTGCGTAAACTATGTTGTATAAGTGGTTTTGGATTATTCATGATCGCATTTTACGATTGTGAATATGTATTCCAACAGGCTCCGTATAATTTGGCAACCTTTTTTTGAACGCAATAACTGAACCGTGCAAGGCAACTATTGAAATAATTCTCCTCGACATGGTAACAAAAAGTAAGTAGCTAGTTTTTATGTAAATTTAGTTTCAGATTAAGACAGAATGGAACAAATTGTTAAAAACATACCTATGGAATTCACTAACTGCGTTGGAATTCTTGCAATAAAACATTTTTATTGGCATTGAAGTTAAATTTCACGCTCTTACGCACAACTGTGAGCGTCGGGACTTTATGGATCTGACCATTAAAAAAACTCGATTTTTTTAAAGTTTGGGATTATTTAGTCCTGTGACTGTTAACGATACATTGTTTAATAATTAGTATTATTATCCGTTTTAATTAAGCATTATTTTTTCAAAGAAAGTCGTTAATGTGCAGCAGTTAAAGGCAAATCCAGAGGGAATTTGTGACCTACTTGATGAACTAAATTCAAATGTCGAAATCGACAGAGATCAATCAGAGCGGTTGGAAGATGATGGTTTAGTGAAGCTGACGCTGATCAAATGAATTTGATTGAGTCCGAAAGTGAAAGTTCGGATGAAAAGAAAATGATAACTTACTACTTTCCCATTTTCAGAAATTCAGCTGGCATAAAAAGTTCTTTTAATAAAAACCATGTCCAATCACTGATAAGGTTCGAAACCCAGAAGCTGGAATTTTGACACCATGGCAGTATTTCAAACGATATTTAAATGACGACTTTTTCAATCTAGAGCAGAGTTTTCAGAATAAACCGTTACAAAACTGCCCTTTCCATAGTAATAACGAGGAAATTAAAATATTTCAACTTGTACGTTTATTGCGCAAGTACAATTTTGAGAAATGCTAGTATTATTAGTATTAAGCATTTTTACCTGAATTCTAAGAGAGCTTTTGTTGATGCTGGTACACCGGCTTCGGGCCATGACAAGAAATGGAATTGAGTAACAGTCCTAGTCTCGCCTGTCTTGACATTTTTCAAATAGAAGGATCTAACCAAGTAATCATCGCACCAAATATGTTCGCTTACTAAATGAACTTCATAAATATGGTACACTTCGGAGCCTGTAAAAAAATTAGGTATTAGGATAAAGCGAGGGAATGCATCCGTATGAGGCAGTAGATCAGGAAACGCCAGATGAACACACATAATTTATTTTAACAATTTCTAGAAATTTATTAATAAACTCAGAATTACCACATTTGAACAATATATTTCCTACATTGACAAAATGATTATTAATTTCCTCAAAAATAGTTTTGTTGTGTTTCAATTTGTGTAAACGACATCAATATTTTCGGACTTATTTGATACAATCACTTAATGTCAGTCAAAAATTTGTTCTTTGAAATATCTCTGTTACATTTTTCTAATATGTTTTTTTATGAAGTGCTTATATGGTACTAAGAATTTCTTAGATTTATGTTTTTCTATAGGGAATAATCATCTCTAATTCGCGTAAGCACAGGCGTAAGTAATTAAGCTTTAGCACAGAAAATATAGTTACAAAACTATATTTTCTGTGGCTTTAGGCCATACAAATTTTCCTACATTTTGGCTGAAGCAACTGAAGATTAAATTTTTCTACACAAAAAAATACAATGGACATTAGTTGAGTTCCATAGTCACTGAGTTAATTGTGAATAATTTTTAATCAAATTTCTATCTGAACTATAAATACGTTTTTACACTTAGTTAATTGTTCATTCATCTATTTGTATTTCGGTCAAATACGTTGGAATATTGGAACGTACCAAACGGGTATCGACGAATACAGTTCCGAAGTGATCGTAGTCGTCCCTCATTTTCGAACGCTCTCTTGACCTATGCCCAAGATATCATTTGGCAATTGACGTGATCTTTCCCTTTAACACTATCACCGTGTAGATAGAGAAAAGACAAGTTTTCATAGTCATAGAGACATTATCATTATAATTTTGGCCATCAGGTCTACTATTCTTATTAATTTATCATGAGATACATTGGCAAGCACTCTGCCATTAATATTTTTTCGTATTATCGGCAATATCGTCTCGTAAATGTATTTTATGTAAAGGGATGTCTTTTCAAAAGGTATGTTATATCTTTGTGTTTCTACATTAAATAGTTCATTTTTTTATAAATTAACTAGGCTCCTTACTCCGCGCAGTCTTTCGCTAGCCTAGAGAGTTTCTATAGGTTCATCCCTGCCAGTTTGAAACCCCTTTTTATGGAAGTGATGCTGACCCACATGGCGTGACGTGCAGCATCACAGGAAGCAGTAAAGTGCTAATTGGCGCCGGCCAAGTGGCCGTGTGAGTTAGGAAGTAGCTACCAACCACTGCGAGTGAATTCCACTTTTGTGTGACCGTGTGAGAGTGACATACAAGTAGGCCCTATCATTGTTTTTTTTACTTTACATATCTATATCTTACCTTACCTTTTTCGAAACTACCGTTTAATGATTTTTAATCATTTACTTTCTTTTACTGTATCTATTACCATTTTTTTATCGTTATTTGATTAACTAATACCGAATCTCTTCACTACCGTATACGATATTATCTTGGTTAGCAAATGTTTTGATAATAACGCTGCAATTATCTGGTTTACTTCTTTGTATTACATAAATTTACCTTAATCCTACGCTCTTGCTATAAGTCCTATAATTACTCACCAAATCTTTATCGAAACTATCGTTAAATGCCCTTTTATCGTTTATTATTGATCCTATCTAGTTTTTTTATGGCAATGACACACACACTAAAGGGAGATCCGGTGACACTAGACGAGCGGTGTGTGTGCGGAGATGTTGATTGACACGGTTCTTGAATAGCTGTAGGTTGTAATTTGGTGAACAGATGTCCTGGGGTGAGTTCCACAGCGATGCAGTGCGCCAAACAAAGGAGTCCTTGTTAAGCGACGTTCTAGGTGTTTCCAGTTCTACAACGAACGGGTGCGCTCCGCCATCTGTCGCGACAGTCTGACAGGCGTTGCTGTAGGCGGGATGAGGCTGGCCAAATCGTGAAAATATCTATAAAACAGGGGTATCTCGGCCACATGTCTGCGGTGTTCCAGACTATCTAGATCCCGGTTAAACTCCGGGTCGCCGATGAGACGAGCTCTCTTCTAAATGGAATCCAGCAGCTTTAGGGTGTGCTTTGGTGCGGTACCCCAGATGTGTAAGCAATATTCTAAGCACGGTCTTATCTGCGTTTTGTGGAGCAAGAGCAGCTGTCAGCAAACTCTGTCGAATGCCTTCGAAATATCCAAAGCAATCACTTGAGATTTTCCGTAGTACTCAATTGCCCTACTCCATATATGAGTGACACAGGCCAGTATATCTCACGTCAATCTCTCTTTGCCAAAGCCGTGTTGGATATCGCTAATTAACCTATTAGTCTCGAGCTACTTGAGTAGTTGCTGATCAACTGCACATTCCATGATTTTGGAGATTATTAGAAGCAAAGCAATTGGGCGATAGTTTGAAGGCGTGGTTTTCTTACCCTTTTTTGGAAAAGGTTACACTCGAGCGACTTTCCAAGAAGATGGGTAAATCTCTTTTCGGTAAGACAGAGTAAAATGTCTAGAAAAATGAGTGTTAGTTCGCTGGCGCAGTTCTTTAACACGATGGCAGGTATTCCGTCCGATCCTGATGCCTTTTGGGTATCTATTTATTTGAGGATTTTAGGAATAACACTGTGATGAAACTTAACTTCGGCCATGGTAGTGTTGATATTCGATATGGTGGGGAGAGCCTTGCCTTGTGGGACGTTTAAGGTAGAGTGCGATGAAAATATTTTGGCGAGCATGTATGCTTTTTCCTTGGCTGTAGTCGCCGTGATGCCGCGTTCGTCTGTCAAAGATGGGGGAGACGTTTTTGTAAAGTTATTACTTACTGTCTTTGCTACCGACCAGAAATTCCTGGAGCCACTGAGGTATTGCAAACGTTTATTCCCAATCCTTACCGTTATTTGATTAATTAATACCGAATTTCTTCATTACTGTATGGGATATTATCTTGTTTAGCAAATGTCTTGATAATATCGTCGTAATAATTATCTGATTTGCTTTTTTGTATTACGTACATTTGCTTAAATGCTACTCACGTACCGTAATTTACTGCAAACCTTATGGCAGTAAGCCGTTTTACATAACTATAACTTTAGGTTTTTGGCCATAAGCAGGTTACCGAATTGAGCTCATTTCGATTCCACCTGTATGTCTTCCTTATATATATTCTATATATTTTCTTCCCATGTCAATTTAATGATGATTTTTACTGTTTATTTTTCCACACTGATATTATCGCTGCCATGGAATTTATTGATTATTTATTTAACAGAGTAATCTTTATTTAATAAGCTATATTTAGGGCGTTTCATAATTACCTGTTACATAGTCAGAACTTTAAAAATTCACACTTCAGTTAAGAATATTAAAAAAAGGAACTAGGCAGTATTAATGATTTATAATTTAGGATTAGGAGTTAGTTTGGGTTAGTAAGTAATCTTATTTTAAAGAATTGTATTATTTTAAGTACGATAGCATAACCTAAACCTCATTTAGGTTTGAGCCATAATTAATTTTCAATTGTACTCGTTTTGTGTGAGAATATATTTAATATCAAAATAAATAGCTTAATTAGAATCTTTGATGTTTATTTTGGTATGCTGAAGTCAAGGTCAAGTTGAGTTTATGTATTTTCTTTCCAGGTTTATCAAAATTTTTAAATAAGGTATTTTTTAAATTTTATAACCCTAATTTTAATGCTTAAAAATCATTGATATAATCAGTAGATACCAATGATTTGTTCTGCATCCCCCGCCGCGGGGGAGGTGCGCAGTGGCAAAAATCGTCAACCTTAGCTATAAAATATTTAAGAGCGTGGCTTAAACAGCTTTTTAGACAGCTTAAACAGCTCATTAGACAGCTTAGACAGCTAAAAAGCTGTCTAAGCTGTCTAATGAGCTGCTTAAGCTGTCTAAGGAGCTGTTTAAGCTACGCCCTTAAATATGTTATAGTTCACGTGGACGATTTTTGCCACTGCGCACCTCCCTCGCGGCGTAGATGCAGAACGAATCATTTGTATTTACTATACCCATATTAGAAAATTTAGTGGCGCCTTCGCCCAACTGTTTACTTTACGCCCCACACCTATAAATATTAACACCGCTGAGTGAACCAGGCATATGGACCGGTTGTTAAACAATTAACTAATCCCGTTATACTAAGCCGTCAGGTTGCTGGTAATATTTTCAATTAATAATTATTGATTATAATTGATAAACATAAAATGGGAAAGGAGGATATATTTTTTTTACCAACCAGTTTGACACATTCAGACTATTAGGTAATTGTCAGGTAGGTTAATGTTATTAAGCTTTTTAGTTTAATTCGAGAGAATTATTTAAAGTATGAATTATGTAAGATTTTTGATTGGATTCAGAATAAATGATGGTACGATGGATGTTGGGGTGATAGTGAAGCTTACCACTGGTCTTATTGGATTTTAGGTAGTCCGTATAGTCGAAGTATAGTGATGCTAGTGATTATGGGTTTTGAAGCCTGATTTTTTTCAAGAAAGTAATCAAAATGTTTTAGAATTCTGTTGTTTTTTTAATGAATGTGTTATGTGGAATTTTATCTAGGAGTTAAAAATTATTCTGTAAAAATGTTTCTGCCATGTCAATGTAATCATGTTTGTTGAGAATTACCAAGCAATTGTCCTTGTCTGCTTCGGTGATGATAAGGTTATGGCTTTTTATTATACTCAAAAAACTTGTGTATATTGTTAGAGGAGGAGGTGGTTATTTGCTTGAGGTTTTTTGATCGTGTTAGATAGAATGTTGCGTAAATCTTTCCGGAGTATTATTTTAAATTGGTTATCATTACTGAAATGTTCGACCACGACATCCAACTTTACCGCGTATGTCAAGATGTCCTTATCTAAAATAGGTTTACGGAAAAATGTTTTGGTCCCAGCTTAAGAGTATCTAGTTCGTCCTCATCAAACTCGACATCCGAGTGATTGTTTAAAGGGGCTTGCAATTTGGAATCAGGGAACTCACGAGAAACTCTTAAGCGGTGTCTATCAGATATGCTCAATAGCCTGACAAGCGAGTATTCACCCCCGAGTTTAATCTGTGTTTTTTAATATATTTTCGCATCTAACGTAATTTTATTAAAATTTCTAAACCTTTTTCAATCTATAATATATAACGGGTTATTTCCTTACTTCCAGGTAGCACTGAGGATAGCCTATCAGGCCGAAGCGTTCTGCTATGATGTTATAACATAATGTTCACACCAAATATAAAGTCATTCCCTTCTTCAAAACAGATATAGACTATATAGTATTTCTGGAAAGCTCAGGAATAAGCAGATTCGATTTTAGAAGTGTCCCATAAAAAGTAATACAACTTTGGTCAATTATTCAAAAACAGTTGTGTTTAGAAAAAAACGAGTAGGCCCCTGGATTCTACGGTAAAAAATCTATAAAAAATGATTTTACATTTACAATAACTTTTTAAATATCCGAGATATAGGAGGTGCTTGAAAGCTACATATTTTCAAAGTCGCGACAAATGTAATTATGGCATCTTTCATTATCAAAAAGTAGCAAACTATTACGCAAACCGCATCTTTCTATCTCCACTCATACGCGAGAAACTCCCTAAAATACATGAAAATGGGACATCCTATAGATTATGTAAATACATTTTATTTAAAAGCCTAATACGCTCATAATGTTACCTTCTTCTGGCCAATATCGATGACACATAGCGGTTCCACCTTCGGTAAGCCTACTAAGCATTACAATGACTACGGCTCCTTGTTCCCAAATTAGTTGCCAGAAGTCAGGCGCGGTGTGCGGCAAAGGTCCTTGAGTTGCTATATAAGCCGGATTCCTGTAAAACCATGATAGAAAATTTAAGAAAAAAGTATAGGTATTCACAACGTCACACAACAGAGTATCTGTTGCATGTCAGAATTTCCTATTATGAGGTTATATCCACTTGAAAAATCCTCTAGATATTTATTTGTTTCGGTTTTATTAAAACCTTTGCGTATTCAATTTATATATTATGTATGTATCTAAATAATAATATTGAAACCTTAGAGTCTTTCTTTAATCTAAGATTGAAACTCAGCATGCTTCAATAAGTATAAAAACGATATTTCTGTGCAAAATTGACTGTTGGAAAAAATCGAATTAGCAACTGAATGCTACATTATTTTTTTTTCCTAAATGTATACATAACCTTTTCTTTTCCATTTAAGGTCTATTAGAATTTCCGTCTTACACATGCTGAAAGACATCAATGTAATATTAAGATTGTTTTAGGTTATGTCACATACATTTTGTTTGAAATAATCCAACAAAAAATCCAAAGATGAATGATTAAGTGAACTCTATCTTTTCTACTGAAATAAGACATATAAAATCAATTAGGATTTCCTTCAAATGAACAATACATGTCATTATTATTATTTTCCTTTATTACATAGAAGTCGTTTTTACCTGGGATCGTGGTCCGTGATGCTGGATGCATTAATATAATCAGATCCGTTTGCGTTAGAGAGCTCATTCAGCACAACACGTGCATGGTCATAAGGTACCACTTCGGGATATCGGTTCATCTCTATGTTTTCCTTTTTGTGAGCAATAGACGTTTCACATGGTTCCGCAACATATGCACATAGAGCTACCCATTCTTGTTCGAGACGATCCTTGTTTTTGAGATGATCCTCCATGTAACTTAACACCATATGACCTAAAATTATATTTGTTAACTACAACAATCAACAAAGGTGAGGTATGGTATAATCCTAATCTCCAATGGAAATATGTGTAAAATATTTTATTAACATACAGTAAGTGTCCCATTAAAGATGAACCTATTAAAATATGTTTTAAACTATGTCAAAGGATTTGTTTCAATTTTTTCGTTTGTATTTTAACAGTATTGGTATAAATATTGAGATTTGCTAAGGCTAATATGAAATAGATGAAATGTTTATTTGAGAATAGAAAATATGGAAATATAGACACACAGACAGGATGAAAAATTTATTTCATAAAATAAAAAATCTGATAGTCGTAAATGAACAATATCGGGGCGTGCATATTTTGCAATGTATTGTATTTAACCCTTAGCTGGTCCGGCGTCGTCCGACAGACCACGTGATATAAATAATTTTCTCATTGGTTAATGAAACCGCCTACATGCAGGTTCTTAAATCTAATCCATCCTCTATTGTAGGTTAGCAGGTAGCCATATTTGCGACCGGGTTATATCAGTTTTGCGTGCAAGATTTCGAAAAATATAACCGGACCATCAATATGAAGAAAATCTTTAAAATTGTACGATCGTGAATGTGACAGTGGCAGCGATATAGGCGATGTGCCGTAGGGCAATAACATTGAGTCTGACTACGATACCGATTCGAAATTGCTTAAATCTGACGAGCCTGTGGAAAGTGATAAACAGAGGCAAAACCTATATTTATTGTAAAAATTCGGTACAGACCTTAGACTATAGTGTACGTCAGAAGTTCACCCAGAAGACGAAAATACAATATTGTAATAAAAGTTCTCACTGGGGGAGGCTGCCACTCCGTTGTTCATTTAGAATAAGTTTTTAGTGATAGCATATTAGAACATATTCAGCACTACACACAAAAAATTAGGGGCAATACGTGCTGATTCCAAAAATTGATATCACTGAGTTGAAAGCAATTTTAAGACTTTTGGCATATATCACCATATTTATTTCCAGTCTAGACGAGTATTAATATCGCGATATTATCGTCGTTATTTTTGACCATCAGGTCCATTTTCTGAGTTAATTTATCGTGAGATAAATTGACAAATATGCTGCCATATATATTTTGTCGAAAAGGTATTTTACGTATAGTGAGGTTACCGCTCCTAAAAGAAAGATATGTTATATCCAAGTGTGTCTATATTGGATAATTTAAATTGTTTATAAATTAACTAGGGTCTTTCATTGGAGCTGAACTTCCTTCCTTGGCCTGGTTTTTCATTAATATAGAAGAGTTTCTCCCGTTTCATCCCGCTCGTCGTAGCTTTGCAGGAAGCGCATAAGCCCTAATTGGGGCCAGCCAGGTATTTGTAGGAGTTGAGGACTAGCCACCAACCTCTGCCAGTCAATCCCACGTCCGTAGGATCTACATAATACAAGTAGGCGCTATAATTACCTAACTTAATTTTTTCGAACTTATCTTTAATTGACTTTTAGTAGATAATTATCTTTTATTATCTTTATTACCGTTTATTATTGATATTTAATTAATTGATACAGACCTTCTTCACTACCGTGTCTCATATTATATCGGTTATCGAATGCCTAGCTAATATGACCGTAATTATTTGACTTAACCTTTTTTGTATTACATTTACCTAAATGCTACGCCCTTCCTGTAAGTTGCATATTCACTTACCGTAATTATTTTGTTGAACTTACCGTTAAATGACTTCAGGTCATGTATTATTTTGTATAGTACCTATCACTGCTTCTTACCGTAATTTGATTTAGAAGTACTTATTTTCTTCATTATCATATCGGATATTATCTCGGTAAGCAAATTTCTTGCAAATGTTATAGTATATGTGATTTATTCTTGCAGTGCGTCTATCTATTTAAGCGCTACATTTTTACCGTAATTTGCTGTAGGCCTCATGGCAGTAAACCGTCTTACTTAACTGCAACTTTAGATTTTCGCCTTAATGCAGGTCACCGAATTGAGCTCACTTCGGCTTCCCCTGCAGATATTCACCGACTATTTATATTTTCTGCACACGTTAATTTAATACATTTTTATTAACTGTTTGTTTGTCCAATGATGTCATCGCTGCCATGAGATTAACTTAAAAGTTTTTGTTTAGTAAATTCTTATTTACAGTGTTTTGTGATTAACTGTGTTTAGTCAGAGCTTTAAGGATTCAGAATTTAGTTAGAACAATTTCAAAAATAGGAAATCGGGCAATATTAATGATATAGGACTTTAGATTGTACTGCAAATTAATAGAACTAATTTAAATTGAAGCAATATAAACATATTATTATTTAAATAAATATTCCAATTGCCATCCACGCATGGATTTGACCGTGGCTCAATCTATATTGAGATCAGAAAAACAAGATCTTTAATTTTAGCGCATAATATACAGGGTGTTTAATTTAGCAAAGTTGTAGTTGCCAATACGTTTCCATTTTTTGGTGCCATATTTTTTTCCTGGTAATTTCAAAAGATTTACCAATCTGATAATTCGCATTTTAATTATTTTAGAGAATCTCCTCATTTTTTTAGGTGCGATATCTAAACCTCAAATTTAATTGTTCTTTGTGCGGTCATTTCTGTGCAAGTATTTATTATTTAAATAAATAATTTTATTGAGATCCTGATGTTTATTTTGGTAGGCCGAAGTCAATGCTAAGTTGAGTTCTTGCATTTGATTTTCAGATTTCAGGATATTCTTATATAGGGTATTTTTCTAAATTTTTCTACCTTAATTTCAATGCTCAAAGTTCATTGCAAAAAAAAATTAGTGGCGCCTTCGCCCAACTGTCGTCAACTCTACGACCTACACCTATAAATATTAAAACCGCTGGGTGAACTAGGCATATATACCGGTTGTTGAGCAATTAACTAATCGTGTTACATAATGGCGCCCAACGTGAGGCTTTGGCGCTTCCTGTGAC
The DNA here is from genome assembly GCA_016904865.1 of Pissodes strobi. NCBI lineage: Eukaryota > Metazoa > Arthropoda > Insecta > Coleoptera > Curculionidae > Pissodes > Pissodes strobi. Next base: position 13,458 of record MU183714.1, read on the forward strand.
GCTACGTTTCACACCATGTGGTCAGCATCGCCTCGACAAAGGGCCGGGAGGAATGAAATCGGAGAAACTACTCTCGGGTAACAAGCTATTTATATAGTGCATACATCGAAAGCGGAAAAAACTCAGATGGATTTGGTATTAGTGATGAATATAAAAAGCTTGCAAAGCCTACTCAAGCTGCATTACGGCTAGCTTTTGGTAGTAATCGTAATATTACGGCTGACAATTCATGGTATTCTTCTATTCAATCTATATATTTATATCATCAAATAAACTGTTTCTGGTCATAACATAGAGCACACAGTGACAAGTTTTACAAAAATAACAGTATTTTATTGGTATTGACGTAAAATATACCCCATCACTTTAGTACATAAACGGTATCGACATATAAATTGTAAGTGTTGATTGTTATAAAAGGAAAATAGCAGCTACGCAATAGAAAAATCGTTCTTATTTAAATATATGAACACCGAGAGGCGCTGCTTCGTTGTAATTACAAGTGAATTAACAGAAATTAGATCCATAAACAATTTTTTTCTTTATTGGTCTAAGGGCTAGGCGGTTAGCAAAGGTTTACTATTTTTTTTTAGGAAATGTAAATAACACATTTCGCTGGAAAATATTTGGGCTATTCATAATCATAAAACCGTCCACGGGTACGTGGAGGAAAAAAAGCTGGGGACCTCGACACGCAACAGCACTAAACGAGGCATACCACATACAACCAACTAGACTCAATAAATGATCTATCACAAACTTATGACATCCACATCTACACGGACGGATCAAAAAGAACCTCAGGAGCTGGCGTAGGTGTTTATATACCCAAGCTTGACATACAAATACAGATACCACTAGGTAATCTCAGCACCATAATTCAAGCTGAACTGTGTGGCTTAACGTTGGGCGCTGGAAAAGCGACGGAGAAGCAAATCACAAACAAAGATATACTGTTTGTCACGGATAGCAAGACAGTTATACAAACACTCAACAAAATGGAGACCAGAAGTTTGAGGGTTAAGGAGTGCATAAAATCAGTAAACCAAATATCTGCAGAAAACAGAGTAACCATCGCCTGAGAAAAAGGGCACAACGGAGACCTTGGTAATGAAAGAGTAGACCCTCTTGCCAAGAAAGCGTCTCGTAAAAAACATTTGGTCCAGAACCAATGCTACCACTCACCATGGACACTGTTTGCGAACAAATAAAAAAAAAACAGCAATTCGAAAATGGAGCAATAGTTCGAAAACGGCAGAAGGGGTTCGCCACTCCAAAGCAACACTAACAGGTCTTGGTAAATGTAAAACTAGATATTTTCTCAAACTATCAAGGAAAAACTTGAAAATAATGACAGAAATACTTGCCGGTTATTGCAGTTTAAATGACCATCTGCACAAGATAGGTGTCGTTGACGACATCTTATGCAGAGAATGCTAAGAGAACGACGAGACGGCAAAACACTTCTATGCGACTGCCCCGCTCTCCCCAGACATACACACCTGAAGATACAATGGTCAATGATGGCCGACATAAAGGGATGCGATTCAAGTCGCATACTAAGCTACATAAATACCGTAGGACTGCTGGAGTTGTAAAACCTTTCTGGGGGTAAAATAGGCCCGTTCAAGTGGCATAAGGGCGCAAGTGGCTGGCATATTTATGCTTCACAACCCTCTTCATTATCCGTATTCGTAATCATAAAACCGCTGTTTAAATAAATTTGCCGTTTGGATTTAGAATGCCCATAAGTTTTATGGATAGGTATATCCATAAAACTTATGGGCATTAATAAAAATCTCAGATGTTTGCCGGTACTTTAATTGCTGTGTCAATAAACGAAATTGTAAGCGTCGATTTTGACTTCCTTATAAAGATAAATAAATTTGCAAGAAGTGGATTATGCATTGCGGTAAGTACTTACTTCACAGTATTCTGTAATATTGGTTAATGGATTTGGATACTTATTTTATTTATCAAAGAATTAAAATAATTGCATGCAATTGTTTTCTTTGTTTTACTCAACATTGTTATTGCACGTCAGGGGCGGATTTATAAATAAATTAAATCACTAATGAAGCATTTTGTACGAAGAAAAAATATGTAATGAACCCAGATATAAACCCTAAATGGTAAGACTAATAAATACTAAGATCATTTAATCACAATCATGTTCAATCAGCAAAAAAAGAATGCTCCTAATTAATTTTGATTTATTTTTCATGTTTTCCTTTTATTTTTTAATGAAAAAATTTGTTTAACTACTATAATTACTCTAAAATTTAAAATATAAATTGATTTAGGAACATTATCGGGACATTATTTTGACTACAGTAAAGCTCAATTTTTAAATAACCAAGATATCAAGCTAGTTTCATCATTTCCATTTCCATTAAAAAGAGAACATTATGAAATTGGAACCCATTTAAAAACTTTATAACGTTTCTCTTTTTGTTGTTTTTATTCGATATTTAAACGTTGTTGCTTCTCAAAAAATCTGATTGATGAGAAACTTGCATTTTTGATAAAGTATATCGAGGAAATGCGATTTTGTTAATTTGGGTCATGAGAAATACTTAAAATAAATACAAAAACGACCCAAATAAAGCCCATAACAATACAACTGAAAAGGTTTTTTAATTTGGATCGCAAATTCGTAATGCCCCAATAAAGTCGTTCAGAAATATTTGAGATATGAGATATCGAAACAGTTTCTTTCTGAAAATTCCATTTTAGAACTCGAGCTTTACTTGCGGTCAAAATAATAGATAGCTAGCTAATGTTGCAAAATCAATTTTTCATTTAATTTTAGAATACGTAGAGTATTTAAATAAGTGTTTGCTTTTAAAGACTAACCGGAAATCACGAAAAACAAATAAAATTTAATTTAAAAGCATTATTCGGAGCATTCTTCTTTTGTTGATTAGACATGTTATTAAATACTTATGGTTTAGGGTTCATATCGGGGTTTATATCAGGGTTTATAAATATCTTTATTCCGTATAAAATAGTTCATGATTCATTAGTTATTTAGTGTATTTATAGCTCCGCCCTGACTTGCAATAACTTAATTAAGTATGCTGTTATTTTATTTTCTCGATAAATACGCCGTCGTTTATCCGTGTTTTTTGCTATTATTTGAGCTTTTTTCGTTTACGTGATTTATTGATCGCGATGTTGTGGCTGGCGTTGTTATCGTTGATGCTGGTTTCACTGACTGAATAAAAGTCGGGAAGGCAATATCATTTGTTAAACTACTTATTGTATTGTATTGTTGTCTCCGTTGACGCATGTTAACACTCTTTTTTATTTATAATTTTCATTAGGTTACTATTGTCCGTAAAGACGGTTCAAATTCGTTTTTTTTTTGCGTTTTCGGGGGTTTTGGGTTGTTGCTTTGATTTTTGTTGTGGGGTGGTATTGAAACTGTTGTTCATTCGTATTTCCAAAAATATTAGCTCATATTGCAAAAGTATGTGAAGTAGGTACTTACCACCAATAATAATCCACTCTACCTATATTATAATTTCCTTCGGTTGTACGTTTGCCGAGCTATTATTTTTTTGTTTTTATTCGAGCGCTCGTTAGGCATCCGCTGCTTGAATACAGCAGGCGGTGATGGTCAGAGAACTTACATAACAGTTGAAGACATAGGCGTAGCATCAAGATGTAGCGCAAGTACACGTATGTTTTACGTAAGACATCGTTCTAGAGTTAACTATACTCAAAAATACATGTCAATGTTCCTAATTCAAATAAGTATCCCGAACTTGGTGATCGCAAACAAAACAAATTCATAGGAATAATCACTGAGGTATTAGAAGTATCCATCTGGTATGTATAATATAAAAAAATTACGTTTTTTGTATGCTTCTGAGCGCAATCATCAATACCATGTAAATTATTAATACCATAGATAATTATGTTTACCTGTAGAAATATCCATGTTGTGTAGTGCAGGTTCCTCACTCCATGATGACGTACTTGAGCGGCTAGAAGGACTCTGTTCCGATTCTCGAGATAGAGATGTAATACGCCCTGAAGCAAAATGACGCATTATTTCATAGTCGTTATTTAAGAAAATCGACGTTTACCTATCGTGTTATTTTTCCTTAATAGCAACGTTCTTATATTCTTGACATATAAGGTTTAAATTATGAAATGAGTTCATTTCTTGCTAAATACAACACATAGGGAACTAAGGAAAAATTAAAATATGATCAGATATTTAGTCAGACATAGCAATAATATCCACTAGGTAAAATCGAATAATAGCTAGATAAGTAGATGTTTGGGCCAATTCATTTTAAGAAAATTAATTTATAACAATTGGCAATGCTAGTTTTTGATAATTAGGATAGCCGATGTATAATACTTCGAAATGTTGCAATATCACCTGAGCGATATGCAAAACTGAAACTTTTTGAATATTGTTTTTGTCCAATAATTATTGCTTGCGACTAAAAGTACGGTTTGAAAAAATTACGGCATTTCCGGAATTTTGTATTTTACTATTCCATTTTATCGAACAATATTTAGCCTCAAATATCCGTATCAATAATTGTAATAAGATCAGCCAATGTTAAAATCCTTCTTGGGTAAGTAGACAATAGATAGGTTCTATGTTGTAAGAATAAAATTTCAAATTGGAATAAATATAACTTATAAAATGTATTTTTTTTCTACAAACGTGTTAAAATACAATTTTGAGCACTTTGTGGCTTTTACGTTCAGACAGTTTTTCAACATTGACTGAAAATATAGTTATCTATCAATATCCGTCAATATTGACAGGACGCTTCAATACGCTCCAACAGTATGCTCATCTAATCAATATTGAATCGAAAAACTGATAATATTATTGATCATTTAGGGACCCCTTAGCAAATCAGTAAATAAAGGATACTTCATTATTCCTGCCATCTTGTCAAAGTCAATTCAAAACTTGAGAAAAAGCACGAGCTTTCTAAACGTTTTAATTGTATTTCTAATCATTGTCGTTAGGATCACCTAAGCAACACTTTTATACCCTGGCACCAGACCCGAAAAGATGCTATATTGAAAATTTCAATACTATTGTGGTGTAGAAGAAGGTAATTAATTTAACCCACAAAGATGAATCCTTCGCAACAATATAGAACATAATATCTACAACAAAAGTTTTCTCCTACCTTGACATTTTTATGTTTATAAGAGCCAAAATGTTTTTGGAATTAATATTATTATTATATTTATCTCTTTTTAGTTCATGAGGTTTAAATTATTTAACAGGCACCTTTAACGGAAATTTTTTATATCTTCATGATTTTTTCTGTATAAATGACATTTTGAAGGAAAACTTATATGGGTTTATTACTTTTTCCCCGGTATAGGGTAAAAGTAATTACTTGTTTTCTTGGCATGCTGTAATCAAAAAAACGATGCACAATAATTTATTATTTTCAAGAAAAAAATATGCACACTTAAAGCTTTTCAAGATTTTTTTGACAAAGCCACACAGTTACACTATTGTGCAATACGATTTTCTTATTAATTAAAGCGAGCCTAACACCAGAGTGTTGCAATATCCTGGCTCCTGTCGTGAGCGCCACCAGTTCTGCCAGCTAAACTGGGAAAGCTCCACTGGTGTTATACGGGGTTGTTAGGCACGTTTTATTAAACAAGAAAACACAATCTTAATTTACGCTTCAATCTATTGGCTTCTTGATTTTTGTTAAATAACAACAATCTTATAATGAAACTTAAAAACAAAGGAATAACCACAAAAAGATATTAAGTAATTAAAGGTACAATATGAGGATTGAACAGAGACCAATTCTATTGGTAAACTCGGTACAGTATGTCTTACACCTAAAAACTCTAAGCACTAGTATCCGAAGTGACCACTTTTGTTTACTTAAGATTAATACAGATATGTAAACCGAAATGCATGAACTAGTGCCGCACCAATAATAAATGCAGTACTTAATAATAATATTAATCGATAACAAAAGCCACAATAATTATATCGATGGCAGGAAATTAAAAATTAATAAAATTAATAAGAGCTCGGCCAACAATGATAAGATTATAAAAAAAAATCAGAACGATACCCCGTTAGATCCGAAGGTCATCGAACGCTGAAATCTACTCCGGCTGCAAGCTCAGCAGTAAAGGTGAAATTGGGACTTCTCGGCCCAAAGGCGATAGTGAGCCTGAAGGTGAAACCCTGTCGTGAAACCTTGCAGTAAAACCTGCAGTGAAACACTCTCTAAAGTTGGAGGGTTGCCTGGAGGATCAACTGCCTCGGTATAATAAGGTAAGCTCGGAATGCGTCTCGTGTAGTACGAATATCCCGATAAATCGGTCGTGTGAATCTCCAAGTCCACAGCTGTCGGTAAGAAGGTGGAACCACAAAATAACCTCAAAATCTGCTAAAACATAATAATAAAGGAAAACAAACCTTGACGGTTGAGAGAAAATAAAAAGAAAAATAAGGGACAACCACGGGCAAATATGTGAGGGATACGCCCTAAATCCCTAGAGCACTAGGAGAAGAAACATTAATGAGCAATCTTTGCAGAAATCAACAAGTTTTAGAAGAAAATAAGCAACAGGTACTAGTTTTTTTTACTATTGAAGAGAAAAATTTAATAACTAACATTTATTCTCGAATTAACAGGTAAATAAGAAAGCAGCAGCAGTATCTCCAACCAAATCAAGGACCCCCAAAAAGTTAAAGCGGAGGGGGAAATCGCAAGGAAAATTTGTACACCAGATTTCACAAATCTCCATGATTTCACAGATTTCACAAAGATTTCACAAATTAACATGATTTCACAAAGATTACACAAATGTACATGATTTCAGAGATTTCACAAGGATTTCATATTATTATATTAAAAATATAATTACACTATTTTTTAAGAACATGTTTATTACAAAAAAAAAATAACCAAAGGAAAAATCTTTATATGTGAACCTTAACAAGTGATGTACAGATAATCTAATACTTAAAAATCTAGTAATATATTCAATTTCCATTAACTAGAAACCGATGAGTATAAGAACGTTTGGGCTACTGTGTTATAAATGCATAATTGGTCTCATTTCATTTGAAGAATATTTTTTATGTCTATATATTTTTGGGATGTTTATCAAGTTGCTTCTTTTTAACTCAAAAGGTCCATTTTTCAAAAGTTGAATAGGCCCATAAAAAAATAAAGTCTTTTTCAACTTCCGAAATACCATCCTGCTTTGGCCACATAAACTTTTCCAGTTCTTCTTTTAAATATTTAAATGTGAACTGATTTCCACTGCTCTCTATTACTCTACCGTTGTACCATTTCTTTTCATACGCGACAGCATTTTTTTCTAGTTTTGATTTTTCTTCCTCGCTAAACTTTCCGTCTTCCGAGGAATAATCATCCAGAACGATATCCTCCTCCTCAGATGATGAGGAAGTATCTTCAATGTTATTCTGAATATATCTTTTTTTTCTTCTTTAAAATTAATTTTATTAGTTTTATTCGAGTCTTTTTATGATTACTAAAAATTCTGCGTAGTCTATCATTGCTAATTTTTTCTGAGGATTATCTAGAAGCCAACAGAAAGACGATTTTTTAACAATTATGTCTTTTTCTACTTTGAGCACTAGAAATTTTGACCTGGGAGAAACTTTAGTTGTTCGAATAGTCACGCAGGTTTAAAGATTTGGGTTTTAAAATATTGTCGGCGGGAATGTTTTCGTGTATTTCTTCGATATCTACCTGATAGGTCGTCATTTTGTAATCGTCTTCCGATTCGTCTTCTGTTTCTGCAACATCGACTCGAACATCGGTGTATTTTATCTTGAGATCAATATTGACATACCTAGTCTGAAATTGTTGCATTTAGTCCTACTTTGCTTGCTTCTAACGCCGCGTCTTCCATCTATGTTAGGGTTTGGAACCTTCGGCAAAATGCACCAAAACTGTTTTATCCACAATACTGAGACAGAATCTTTGCACTTGACGCGCATTTCGCTAAGTTTTAATCATCTCCTGATGTTGCTAATATGGCTAGCGAAACGCGCGCCGAATGCAAAAATTCTGTTTCGGTATTGTGGATAAAGCTCTGTTTTAGCGTCTTCCATAGCTTTGTCCAAGGCTTTGTTTTTTTTATGTCTAACATGTGGATTTCTCCTGCTGTGTAATTTTCTGTGTTTGCACCTTTTTTTTTAATTCTCTGGGAAATATAAACTGGTCTTTAACTTCTTCAACTACATTGTTAAAAATCGCATTCTTTTTAGTTTATAAAGAAAATCTTTGATTGAAAAATTTATTACTGTCGAATATGTTGACGTCATCAATCTTGCAACCCTAGATTGGTTTTCACATCTCTGACTAGACAAATTATCTGAATTGAGGTGTTCAGGTTTCAGATGAGCTATATTTTGTGTTTTAATACATGCATCAAACTAGCATGTGTGAGTTCAACTCGACAGAAGTGCGGCAATTCAGGGAAATGAAGTTGTCCTTGAGGGTGTAGAGTTAACTTTTTTTGATATGTGCTCGCCAAATTCTGAATAGAAAAGTGATGAACCAACTTTTGTAAAATTTTTCGGCTAATGAAGTCGTGCTTAAGAATGCAGCGATAAGGTAATTCATCATTTTTAGGTATAGAGAAGTACCCTCACTATTAGGTATCCATCTCAAAAGGTCTGTCATTGTTGGAACGCACATTTTTTGCCGCTGACCCATAATTCATTTTATCCTCGGCTTTAAGATCCCATGCCGTTAAAAGATGTTTATCCTTCTCATGTTTCTCAATGAGCTCCTGAAGATGATCGACCGTTATGGATTTGGTTGCTATTTTCAAAGAAATATTTTGCTTTAGCAATCTTCTTTTCCATTTTGTGAGAATGTGAACAAGCCAACTCCAATGTTCATTGGTTGTAAGATGATCATATGGAAATGCAGCTTCTATTTTCATTGCTTTGAGCAACCTATAGTGTCTCCGTCTGATGCGTGCCCTTATAGTGATGCCAAAGTTCTCTGCGGGTAACTCCGTCTGACTCCATCTTTCAATTACATCTATATTAGGCAGAATGCCGGGGGAGTAACAGGTTGAGCCATTATGATATGAGCGTAATTTGATTTGGGAGATGCCTCAAAATAAGATTTGATTTGCTTCGCTGGAGTTGCAATAAAAGCGGCTTTTTTCGGGAGGCCGTTTTTTAGTGGTAAAACAAACGCTAGAACCCCATTCGATTCAGAATCATACTCGATTTTGCCAGTTATTCTAGTCGCGTCCTCAGAAAGCCATACTATTTTTGATAAATTTCGCTCTTCAAGGTGTCGAGAAAGTCTAAGATTTCACGGATTTCACAAAGATTTTTACAGATTTCACATATTTCACAAATTTTCGAAGATTTCACAAAGATTTCTCAGATTTCATAAGGCGTGTTTACCAGATTTCACTTGCGTTTTCCCCCTCGGTTAAAGCTATATCAACCTAAGATTACAAGCTAAATATTCAAACCGAAAGTAGTATATGAATTTAATCGATCTAACGAGGATCAATGGTAGGTTTATTAACTCAGTTCTTAAATACAGAACTACAAGTAAACATAATTATTGTAATATAAATAAACAAAGTTAAACTAATATCACAATTATTCTTATTTTAGTTGTATGAAACACTTAAGCGAGCCAATAGATTAGCCACTCTAAAATAATGCAGTCATAAGGTGCTGGAGGACAGTATTACTAAAACAGAGTTTTATCCACAATACAGAAACAGAATTTTTGCATTCGACGCACGTTTCGCTAACCATGTTATCATCATCAGGAGATGATTAAGACTCTAGTCTTAAACTCTAGTCTTAATCATCTCCTGATGATGCTAACATGGTTAGCGAAACGCGCGTCGAGTGCAAAAATTCTGTTTCGGTAATGTGGATAAAACTCTGTTTTAGTGCATGTTGCCGAAGGTTCCAAACCCCAACATAGGAGGACAATATGAGAAAAAGGATGATCAGAATAGCAACTTACGGCAACAACAGTGCTATAAAAGCTAATACACATTATGTTTTAATAATTGTATATATAATTAATTAATAGGAGTAAATGCTGCAACTGGAAGCCCACTAAACTTATTGACAACAAATCAAATAAATGAATTTATAATTTATTAACCGAAGAGGTTAATACTCAATAATTCTTATCACAAAATATAGAATTTTTTGTTGCTAAATACAGCATATAAAATAACGTTTACAATCTTTTATAGTGGCAAAATCAAGCTGTTACAATTGCAAAATTATGTTTTTCATTTACCCCCACAACCATGCGTTTAACAATAATGACCGAATACTCCTCACGGTGCTAGGGCTAGCGTATCTCGCTTTCATTATAAAAAAGTTACTTTATGGTTTTTAAATATCAAATTGCATCATTAGTCAGTTGAGCACTCACCTTTATCATGTGCACTTTCATTAGTTTGACTTTTAGTAGCCATTCGCGCCCTACAGAGATCCTGATAGTCTTTACTCGCCTCGGTGTCCGGCCTAGCCAATCCCTGTAATTTTTCTTTAGACTTAACATGCCGTCTGACAAGCGAGAGAATAATCGTCGCTAAGATGAGAGCAATCAGGACTCCACACACAAGCGAGATAACAATGAACTGATTATCTGTATTAATCCTGGTGAATAGGACGTTTTGCATTTTAAGCTGGAAAATAGAAAAAACAAAAAAATATTAGAAAAATAGTTGACGAGAGCAGATAGCAATGCTTTTATTAATCCATAATTGTTATGAGATCATCACAAAAATGCTTGGGCAAATTACTTATTTTAAAAGAATTAGTACTATCTTAATTAGAGACATAAAGTGCTATGCTAAATGATGAATATTTAAAAATGAATGTGCCCTGAAACATTAATACTTGCTGGTGGTTTCATTGGGATATGTATCAGATCGTTTCAGTTTAAGTTATTTTCGGTATCAGCTATTGTATGTAGGTCTTCCTCATCCTCTTCATGTGTCGTGATGCTGCTTACCTACATCAAATTCTGCTGACAGCGCTTTGAGTTATCGGTCCACCTTGTCTGCAGACAGTCTTTATTTCGATAGACCTCTTGTCTTGCCAAGACAGTCTTGGTCTATACTTTATTATTCATTTTGACCATTACCTGTCCGTTTTACCACATGCCCTGCCCAGTTCCAGTGAGAATTTTTATTCTTTATATATCATTTTCGTCGTCGCACCTGTTTGAGACTTTGTCTCTGAGAGTGATGCTCAAGATCGCACGTTCCAATGGTCTCATTGCCGTACGTATTTTATGTTCCTTTTTCTTTGTCATTTTTAATGCCCCTGCTCCATAACTTATTACTGGTAATATAAGATAATTTTTTATAAGTAATAAAATATAGTAATGAAACAATCTTTGTATTCCATGCAAAAATTTTAATCCAAAAGGACTTCTATAAATGGCGTAACAGAGCGCTTTTGGCCTAAGCCATCATCAGTGTTACCTGAAAAGTAAGTAAAGGAACCCCTCCCCCATTAGTGGAGAATTAAAGACTGCTGCTGATTTTTTTTTTTGGTAAAGAAAATGATAAAGAGAGAGAATTTACGTATGAAATTATAGATTTAATTAAAACAGTAGAAAGTAGGAAGTGTTTGTGGGATAAAAGATGTGATTCACGATTTTCTCTAAGTTTTTCAAATAATGTATAAAACGCGTCTTCCAAATATCTGATCCTCAAAAGGGGATGTAACTCAATACTGCCTTTGACTCCTGATACCTTGCCTTCTTCGGCGTCGTAAAACAAAAGCTATTAAAATTACTTTTCTCCAATCCGTTACTCTCAAGTTCACAATAACAACTGAACAGAATCGTTCTTGGCAACACTGGCAACAGCACAATCTCAATCTAAACAAATTTCGAACGGTTTACCGTGTAGTGGGCGCGCACCAGGCGGCTGCGGCGCGATATATCGCACGCGGCAAACCGTCCGTACCGTTCCGTGGGCAAACGCCCTAACAAAATGGCTGATCAGTATTAAGTAGCCCAAATTAGCAAAAGAATACTTGAAAATCCTGTTGACTACATCAGTGAAGGCCTGAAAGTTGTTTTTGGAAAGGAAGAAAGTGCTTAATCCAGTGAAAATAGAGGACTAATTTGAGAGATGACATTAGCCTGAGCTAACTCAACTCGAACGAATAGAACAGAAAAGAAAATGAGATGACATTAGCCTGAGCTAACTCAACTCGATAGGATAGAAAAAGAAAATAAGGGGAGATGGCATTAGCCTGGGCTAACTCAACTCGAACGAATAGAAAATAAAATTAAATTACATTCCCGTAGTAAAAATTGGAAAAATTTTTGAAAGTGAAAGTACTTTATCAAGCGACATTCCTCCCCTCATAACTGTGTGGACACATAGTAAATTCAATCAAGAAGCCTCCTGTGTAATGGAATGTAGGACCTGTTGAGATTAACTTGAGTGTTAAGGCAATGGTTGTTTATAAGCAGCTTGCTGTTGATCTCGATCTAGACTAATGAAATTTTTTGATGAGATGTTCAGGATTTTTTAATTAGATTGAGGATTGAAACCGTGGTTATGATTTCGCAAATGTTCTCCGAGAGCAGAGTTATTTCTGTTTAAATGTTCATTGATACGGACCTTGAGTGGTCTACATACCGATGCATGTAGGTGCATTCGCAAGAATTGCCTGAAAACTTATAAATACCACTTTTTGAGAGAGTATCTATTTTATCTTTCGTGTTATTTAAAAAGGTTCGTAATTGATTTTTGTTTTTATAAGAAACCTGAGAATTACTGACATAATGGCGAATGGTTTTGGAAGTTTTATCGCTCGTTTCTATGTTAAAAAAGGAATAGAGAAGTATTTTTTAGATGAATTATCTAACAAGCTATGAGAAAGTTCCTTTCTAAGTTTTTGAGTTTTGTTTTAGTGATTAAATTGTTAACAAGACTGGGATCAAAGTGGTTGCTAAAAGTGATCTGTTTTATTATATTTACTTCCTTGCCATATTCGACAGTAGACAAAGGTATATTAAGTAACCTATTGACATAGCAATGAAAAGCTGCCATCTTGTGTTGCCACGGATGGTGGTACAGGTAAGATATAGTGTGGTCGGTTTGAGTAGGTTTCCTATAAATCGAAAAATCAAGACTGTTCAAAGTTCTACGAACAGTGATGTCCAGAAAATTAAGTTTTTTATTAGTTTCAAGTTCGATTGTAAACTTGATGTTCGGGCGGATGATATTTAACTTGTCTAAAAGAGCATTGGCCCCCTGATCATTGCAGTCAAGGAAGCAAAGACAGTCATCCACATAACGGAACCAATGAAGAATCTGTCAATTGTCGGGAGTGACTGTATATTTTCCATATTATTCATAAAAACATCTGCTACAAAAGGTTAAAGACAGCTGCCCATTGCTAGGCCATCAGCTTGTTTATAATATTTGTTGTTAAATTGAAAGAAGTCTTGAGACAAACAAAGGTTGAGAAGAGATAAAAAATTAAGTTTTTGTTGATCATTAACATTACATGAAATAAGAAGATCACTAACAAGTTGTACTGCCTCTGTTTTTGGTACTGTAGTAAAAAGGTTAGATCAAAAGAAAGCATAATATAGTTATGTGGAAATGGTAAATTCTTGTACTTTTGGATTACTATAGACAATTACGGCACTTTTATTTATTTTTGTCTTCTAAACTAACCAAGCCAAGCCAATTTTTAAAACTTAAAATTATCGCCGATTCTTGGCGTATATCTTCCTGCGTCATCGGTCTGCTTGTCAATACCACAGCTTACCAAACAATCAGCTAGCCGACTCTCCTGTCAAAGTGGAAATAAAAATCTGACGTGACCGACGCCATTTCGGGTTAAAACACAGGGCCGGGATAAGGAGTATTCAATTTTAAATAGACAGGATTGGAGTTTTGATATTATATCTTATTTTTTTTTAGTTTTATCGTTGATTGGATGCAATCAACGGTTTTAGTTAATTTTTATTTGAATATTTGTGTACCTACATTCTCGCTGAACCAAAAAAATAGATATCAACTTTTTGTTTTAAATATAGGTACCTATACTTAGTTTTTTCTTTTATAAGATATTGTCTTAAGCGGGAAGAAAGGAAATATAAACCACTGAAATCATAGAAATATTGAGTTATTTTACAAAAATAACTATTTAAGGTATAACATAGGTTTGTTATCAAATATGTACCTATATAAAACAAAATAACGGGCTCTCAAGAACAATAGGATGATCATTTTTTGAGGATTCCTCGAATTCTCTAAAAATTGTAGGTACTGCATTGCGGTTTAAACGACAAAACTGGCTATTTGTAAACATTTTTGGCTCGAAATGGATACTGTAAAGCCTGTAGTTCTGATAAAGTCTGTCACTGTCCATATTTAACAAGTCTTCTCTTTGACTACTTATGAGCCATGTCCTTGCCCTAAGACAACATTATTATATTATACCAAAGAAAAGTAGTAGAATTTTCTTTGATTATACATAAAAGTACACACCTCTTGTATAAATGTAAAACAACCTTTTGTAAGCGATTTAGAGGTACATGTATTTGAAGCTAATATTTAATATAATTTAAGGTTTAAAAAGCTATGGATATGAGTTTTAAATTATGTTAATTTTGTACATGGTGGCCCTTTTAAGAGGGGCCTATACATTATCTCGAAAACTACGGGGTTTGCAAAAAAAAACTAAATACAAAAGTTGTTCCTAGTAAAATGATCTTTATTTTTTGCTTGTTTTTTTGTATTTTTTTAATTGTCACTTTTTTTATATACAGGGTGGTCAAACAAAGTTAAATTTTTTAATGAAACACCCTATATTTTATTACATTTTTGGATTCTACTTAAAATTCTCAGAATATTTGATGTAGAGATAGTACTTTCACAGCTATAAACAGTTGAAAATCGGTACTTTGGCTAAGTTTCACCTTGGTAGCAAGAAGACCATTAGAGATGAAGTAAAATTAATTTCACATTCCGAGGTACCAGATTTGGTACCCATCGTACCACCTGCCAGTTAGTACCGTCAGATAGCTCTTGAAAAGTTAAGATAAGAATGTGAAATTCAGTTTGCTCAATCTCTAATGGTATTCTTGATACCAGGGTGAAAAGTAACCAAAGTACCGATTTTCAACTGTTTATAGCTGTGAATGTACTACACCCTGTTGGTAGTGTTAAGCGTTTGTTAATTGAAATGGAGCCCTACTCTTTTGGCGATTTTCTGGATGATGTCCAAACTATGTAAAATTTGAATAAGATAATATTAAGTAGTTGTCTTTTGTTGAATGGTGTTGTCAAGACTGACGCGATTTCTTTTATGTGAAATATATTTCTCTTGGAATGTATGTATAACACATTTTGGAATAAAGCTAATTTATTATTATTATTATTATTATTACTAACTCTAGAGGTATAACATCATACATCAAACATGCTTAGAATTTTAAATAGAATCCAAAAATGTGTGTTTAACTTTGTTTGATCGCCCTGTATATAAAAAAGTGTCGATTAAAAAATATAAAAAAAATAAAGATTATCTTACTAGGAACAACTTTTGTATTTAATTTTTTTTGCAACCCCAGTCGTTTTCGAGATAAGTTATAGGCCCCTCTTAAACGGGCCACCCTGTACAATAATTGTTTTTCCACAGCCGTGCGCAAAATAACTAATTAGTAATTTCAAATGAAATGCAAAATCGACGAACGCCGCGGCATCCTTACTTTATGCTCTAAAGGTGCGTCCAGACCTGTGACAAGACCCCGTATCGTGACACCGCCGCGAACCTCGTCGCGTACAGTCTGGACGGTACTCCGTAACCGCAGCGCGTGACATCGCCGCGTTTACCGCGTGTCATCAGTCCGTTCCATGTCCTGTCGGTCTTTTAGCGTCGCATCAAAGGGATGATACGCCGCTTGGTTCGGCAAGTCTGGACGGGACCGCGTATCATCAGAACGTTTTGCATATTTAATACCAGTGTAGCGGCTATTTTGTTTCGAATTAGTATTTGTTTTTTTAATATCAAGATGGAATGAGGACAGGAGACAACGTTAACATTTATAGAATTACGCAATAAATTATCTATAACTATGTACGCTGCTGCTGCAACGTCCATTATGACCGACTGTTTTTAATTTAAATGAGCGGAACGCTGTGAACGGGACTATGATACGCGACGATGACACGCGAGGATGGCAGGCGACGATGACACGCATCGAAGTTCGCCTCGTCGTGAATATGTTCGCGACGCTGTCACGTCACGGGGTAATGTCACAAGTCTGGACGCACCTTAAAGCGTACATGGAAAAGAAAATTCTCACTTTTTCCGTCGAGTGTGTTATGGATAGTGATGGCAACCAAAAGTATAAATAAATGACAGTCGTGCATTTGTTACAATGGATGCTGGCACTCCTGCTCTAAATATGCCTGAATATAATATGCGAAAAATGGCAAGTCATTTGCAAATTTCAGAATAAGTAGAGAGAAAATTGTGCATTTAATGTAAAAACATGCGGCTATAGAAAAAGTTCTGTGTATTTTTTGAGCGCGAAGTAAGATTGCCATTTTCGAAAGGTTAACGCGCTCTACGGTAATATTCGTTCTCAAGCGGCAATCCGTTACTTTACGCTCTAAAAACACAAATAACTACTAAAACAATTAATTTGTTTAAGGTAATTTGTAACATAATCTTCATTTTAGGATAAACAATATCATAGTAAGAAGTATTACATTCAAAATTACTTACATTCCAGTAAAAACAGCTATGCTTACATTAATGAAATATATTTCTAGGCTACAAAAGTACATCATTTTTAAGATGCTTGTCAAAAAAACTTACCTAATGGCATCTTTGGGAAATCTAAAAAAAACTTATATTCTTGTTATATTCATCTTTTCGCACTGCAGTTTTTAGCGGCACAAACGTGTCCACCTCGCGGTTTATCCATTTCTATTATATACAAGCACAGATATTATAAAATAAGTAGTTTGTTCAAGAACGTATGTACACTGTTAATTACTGTAACTAGAAAACATATATACCTAAACTGAAACTACGACACTGGCTAACACAAACAAGTCATCTGACACGACCACGAGCGACGAGCCAACACTGTCGAATTTGATAGATTTTAACCCAGAATGGCGGCCTGCGCGAGGAAATGCGCATATCGTTCAAATTTTAAGAGTTGGATAGCTGATTGTTTGGTAAGCTGTGTCAATACTGTCAGCAGCGACACATTTGTCATGTCACCTAAAAGCGTGGTTCTAGATACCTCGTTTTTGTCTTTGATTAAAGATTTTAAATTAAATTATGTAAACCATTCTCTTAAAATGTGACGTACAGTTTTTGAAATTTAAATGTGACCGTTGTCGATTTGTGTTGTCTTCATGAATATGTCCTTTTCCATTGACAAGCAAGGGAAAGAAGTTCACCATTTTCCTTGCCTTCTACTCATAAAAAATCACAAAAAATCATCATTCTTCATTATACATTTAATTAACTCCTTTAAAATTCTAACAAATTTTGTAACCGAACATAACAATGTTAATTTTATCATTTTCTTTACCAAAAAAAAATCAGTAGCAGTCTTTGACTCTCCACTAATGGGAGGTTCTTTTACTTACTTTTCAGGTAACACTGATGATGGCTTAGGCCGAAAGCGCTCTGTTACGCCATTTATAGAAGTCCTTTTGGATTAAAATTTTTGTATGTAATACAAAGATTGTTTCATTACTATGTTTCGTGCATGCACACAGCCTTTACCCTTCATTTATTTTTTTAAGGCTTATTGGGAGAGCCAATTTGAAAACGGAATTTACTTGGTTGAAATCTAACCAGACTAATCTTATGCGGTGACCAAGATCAATTGTTTGGCTGTCTCGTTCGATGCAAGTCTCCGCCTTCTATGAAGTGGTCTGGTTGAAGGCTGTTTTTGCTACATATATGTTTCTAAGCACAATATCTATCATTACTTGGGTTTTACTCATGTTTATCTACAGAGTAGTAGAACTGTTTTATTCATTTGAATAATACTCCAGGTAATATTTGAGTTCTGTATTCATCTTTAGAGAGATTATGTAAGATCGTTACGTTACATAGCTTATATTCTTATTAACTACATACATTAATCATTACTTAAGATTCTCGCTATGATTATCATTATATTATGTTGTATAATACTGCTTATACTAATTAATACCGATTGTCCCTCAGTCTTCTAATCTCCTATATATATCGAGTTGATGTAGGTTCAAGACTTGTATATATTATCATAATAACAGTGCAAGGTCGTCAAGGTTAAGTCATCCTTGCTGTCTGCGTTTGGTAGCGCGTTCGTTGAATTGAAACAATAATATTACGTGTACCAGGTAATGTAAATAACCTTCGCTTAAACCTCGAACCGGACGGATTACCTTCACTGATCTAATTTCTGAAATACGGAGTGTTTTCTTGATACCCTACAGAGTGAAACAAATTGGCTTCTCACTTTTGGGATCTCGTAAACGGTCAGAGATACAGCAAAGTTTAAACTGGGGCAAAGTTGCGCAATTTAGTGCTCAGTACTTTGACATTTTGAAGCTTAAAATATCTCCAGAAGTACTCATTCTGGAGATATCAGAGAAAAGCCGAAATTTTTCCATTTTTGTTTTTACATTTTTGTGAGGTTATTTTTCGAAATATCAAAAAATATTAACACTCTCTAGAGGCACTATTTAACATTCTATCTTAGGATGCTGGCAGTTTTCTCACTCAACGTTTCGATTTCTCCGAACCATCATCAAGCCAATTTTTTTTAAATACGGGCCTGTAATTTTTATCAATTTTTTTGCTTATTTAGAGGGCAATTTGGTAAAATCTATAACCAGATATATTTAATTTGTAGGCAAAATTACTGGACGTTTTTTTTTTTAATTGAAATATCAACCTAATCTGCGCCTGTTATTGTTGTAAATTATCTGAGGTCTTCATTTTGTTAATAATACCTACAAATTAAAAGTATCTGGTAATGGAATTTACCAAATTACCCCCTAAATATATGGTTCTGAGAAATCGAAACGTTGAGTTAGCAAACTGACATCTTAGGATACATCGTTAAAAGTGCTTCTAGAAAGTGTTAATATTTTTTTGATAATTCCAAAAATACAGTCACAAAAAATTAAAGACAAAAATCGAAAATTTCGGTTTTTCTCGGATATATCCGAAAGTACTCGAGTTATCTTAAGCTTCAAAATGTCAAAATACTGGGCACTAAATTACGCAACTTTGTCCCAATTTAAGCTTTGCTGTATATCTTACTGTTTACGAGATCCCAATAGTGAGAAGCGAATTTGTTTCACTCTGTATATTGCAACTCTGTAGCGTGCTTAATATGAGCATAGATTTGTCCATATTAGATCGATATCATCTTCAAATCGCATATGGCTAAGCTGTAACAGAAATACATTTCTCATTGTGGTTTAGCTATTAGCATGTAATATATTCCAATAGAGTAATAAATAGTTTTGGCGCACTCAGTTCTTAAAGCGTTTTTCATATAGAAGAAAGGCGTGTTGTGTTCGGCATTCCTTTCGAGCATTGATTTATCACCTTTGAAAAGAATAGGTTTTTCATCATCTTTTCATGTTTTTGCTGCAGCTTGCGGTAGAAACATTCTACAACCTCTAAAACTATCTCGGTTACTGAAAAATCTGTCTATGTTTGTTGTATAACATATGAATGTTCTTTCCTCCGGTTGGCATATTTTCTCTCAGCGTTTGGAAGATTTTATTGCTTTAGATAACTTATTATCTGCCTCGTGTTGTAGGCATTACCTTATATCTTTCCTATTACCCTTCTGAATATCCTGGTTCAAGGTTTTTAATAACGCAAGATCGGTGCCATATTCATCCTAAGATTCTTTTGGTTTTGGCTTCGGTTTTTAATATTATCCTTAACCATAAGATAGCATTTCTTCTTAGCCTTTTTCAAAGCATTTGCAATGTTGCTGTTCATTTGTTCTTTATACATTTCTTTACTCTTATCGTGTATATTCAAATGTTTATTAATGGTTCTCCTGTATAGTGTACATGGAGGGTTTTGTAATCGAGGGTTGAAATTACATTATGCGTCAAAACGGTGTTACAGTGAATAAACAAATATAAAAATTTTACACATTTTTTTGACACCCCGTCAAATTAATTTGAACCTCGCGATTTTTTTTTAAGTTAGGCACATATGACGAACCGATATTGGCAAAAAATCAACTTTTGTATTTTCAAAAAATGGCAAGCCCATTGATTGTGGCATTTCCTAGCATGATAGCATTTTTATTTTTCAGCAGCTTACTCTTCATGAGCCGATCCGTAAATTTGTGGAAGTCATAGTTCGATACAGCAAGCCATTTTAAATTTGACCGAAATTTTCGACTTTCGCAAAATTTTTGTCCAGCAGTGTATTTTGAACCCAGAGGAACCTGTCATCAAACATTCTACATTTATTTTCCGGATACCCTCTCCTAGGCTATCTCAACTTCTAGCATTACAATTTCATTTTATTAAGTTTCTCATCATTCATATCATATGCGACTTCCCACAAACTACATTCCAGAAGTAAAACTAAAGTAATAATTTTATTTGACATTTCTGCAATAAGCTACTATAATTTCGGCAACAAATTTATTGACATTAAAATTGCCGTAAGACCATAAAGTATTTTATGAAAAAGTCTCTCATCGACTAAAACATTTTACTTGTTCAAAATACTAAGTTTCTTTATCTAAATTCCAGAAAAGTATATTTATAGTAATAAAATCCAATACCTTATTTCCAACGCCAACGGAAACAATATCGACATCTATGGTACTCTCTAGTTCATCTTTGATGCCTTCTAAAATAGCATATTAATTTAAATTAAAATAATGCACACGATATAAAATACGTGTGTCATATATTCTCAAATTATAACCACGGTAATATACAACAAACAATGCATGCTTAGTTTTTATAATTATTAGAGATTCAAAATGATATTATTTGCTGTAAAACATACATAATTAAGTTAAATAGCTGGCAATGATAGCATAAACTAAATCAAAACCAAATGTTTGGAATGATCTTATTTAGTTTCACCTTTTAAGCTTAAGATTTCTCAAAAGCGGGTTATATCCACACATAAATACTGCCTCTTAAAAATTTCAATACATCGTGGTAAAGTATACATATTAAGTGTTCCTAAATATTTTCTATTTAACTACATATTAGCACTTACTATTTTTCTTATTTTTTGTTGTTTTGCTTCAAACGAGAGCAATGATTTGCATTTTAGTGCTTTAATACTTGGAAAAGAAAAAGAGAAGATTACGCCATGCCAGCTTTTTACATACGAAACAAGAAAACTAGTTATTTGACTTTTCTGAAACTAGCCAGCAATAAAATTACTTTTTCAAAGATATACCTACCAATACGTTGAGCCACGTCACTTGCATTATATCCACGATTATTATTGGGAAGCACTCTAAAAGACACTGATTGTGTGTGAACTCTGGAACAATTACAAAAACATTATTTAAATTAAATTAAAACTTTCATGATATCACTTACAGCCCATCTGGAAAATCCTTCGGTTCCATATGTAATAAATTCGAAATATTTCTTATGATTTCTTTGCCTTGTCTCCAATCCTTTAAAGAATCCTTAAATTCAACATGGACGTATTGGCCATCACTATCTTTACTTAGTCGGTAACTATCCAGAGCCCCTGGATTAGGATTCACGCCGCGTGGTTCCTTTTTCATCATGGAGGGTATTATATCGTTTGTTGAATATGTATTGGATAGAATGGCTAAAAAAATCGAATGTTATATACGTAGGCACTCTTTGTGTTATTAGTACAGTTTGTATATCGCAGATTCAATGCTTCGATATACTTTTGAACGTCATACCATCATGCCCAAAACCCATTGATATGGGGATGTCCTGGTTAGCAGTTTAGTCTTCGTTTTGAAGACAAACACAATTATTGCCGCCTGATTACAGTGTGTAAATAGAGAATAGGTAGCGGAAAATTATTTTTCTTTCAATAATTTAAAAAATCGATATCTCAAAATGTGCTTGTTAACCAATTCAATAGTGTATAAGAACAAAATGTCATTAGTTTTCCTCTAGTCAATTCGGATTTCATATTCACAAAAATTTCCTGACAAAAAAAAATCAAATTAAACTGCAGACCCTCAAAAAATTACTATTCAAAACCTAACCAAATGCAATAGAAAACTGCGGTTTTCATTATTCGATAGAGCAGGAATGAGCCTATAAACTTTGATATTGAAATTGTTCTAACGTGTTCACTGTATTTTATGAAGGATCAAATCTGTAAAAAACAGTAATAGATTTTTGTAGGTATAGCAGCTGAAAATGCCTTTTATCATCGTTCAAAAAGTCACACATTATTACGTTCATAAAACTTCGGCTTCGTAGTTTAAGAAAAAAAAATCTGTTTGACTAGGACATCTGGAAGATTATCATTTGTAATTTATTTACATTTTAGATATAGTACGTAGTTTATACAAACGTTGCTTATTTAAGAATATTTATGTTTTATTAGTCGATATGCAGGTTGTCTCATTTTGGTTACGCTTGGGGGCTTTCTCCCGGAGTGGCAAACCTGTGCCACTTTTTTGTAGAACGATAAAGCGTTAAAGGATATGATAGGTACGGAAGCCTATCAGCAAAAACGAACTTGGAAAGTCTTAGCATAGCACCGATAAATACTTACATTTAAGCAGGTAAATCAAGAGAACTATTCAAACTGATTTCCATTTTGTCGTCCACTTTTCTTATTCGTTTTGGCCAATTGAGCAAATCAACGGGATGGTTCGAAAAGTAGCGACAACTTTGTCTAATTGCGATTACATGCACTAAAGGAAGATCATCAAGCCAATCGAGTTTGGCTGGTTTATATTTCTATGTAGGGGTTGGCTGTTAGGTTTCCCTCAAATATCTTTATTCCCAATATGAAGCAAGACATATTTGGACTGCTGTTTCTGAGAAATATTTGGTATTGGTTTTCCTGAGACCAGGACCTGCTAATGTATCTATTAAGTTTACCAGAATTACTGAAATGTGCTTTGTCTGACCATATGCCCTTCATTTCAAAATCTCTAATCATACCACATCGTTCTCGATACCAATAGAAGAAGACTATTCGATGTTGAGTATCCTCAGGGTGTAAGTGTTAGACAAGCACTTACATAAAACCATAGATACCACCCCATCAAGAGGTGTTATTTATGTTTTTTATGAATTTTTGAACTTTAGTTTTTTGGACCACTGCGCTCTTTTGACTAGCTCTACAGGAATATGTATAGTAGGGTGGAGTGAAAAATGTTTTTTTTTGATTTCTTTGATGTAATAGTTACAAAAAGTTTCCATTAGGAACACATATTATCCATACCAATTTTTGTTTTAATCGCTTTATATTTAGAGGGTCCGCCAGACCCACCAATGTTAGAAAAAAAGTTGAAAATTGCAACTTTTTTAAATTCGTATTTCAAAAATTATACTCAGGTTAGCCATATACGCAATACTACTACTAATGGTAATTGCTCATTCACTTACGACAGGCACGGACTAAGTACGGGGCTCGAATTAAAGGAATTAAATAAAATAGTAAAACGTTATATTTAAAGCCGCAGCCGTGGCGGAAGGCGGACCCTCTAAATGATTGATCGCAATTACCATTAGTAGTAGTATTGCATATATGACTAACCTGAGTACAATTTTTGCTATTAGTAACATTTACACGTAAAGAATGCAGTTATATACGAATTTAAAAAAGTTGCAATTTTCAACTTCTTTTCTAACATTGGTGGGTCTGGCGGACCCTCTAAATATAAAGCGATTAAAACAAAAATTGGTATGGATAATATGTGATCTTAATGGAAACTTTTTGTAACTATTACATCAAAGAAATCAAAAAAATTCATTTTTCACTCCACCCTAATGTATAGTAAGCCTATTTGTGGTATGTTTTTACCGTGGTTTGGTAAATGATCCATGCTCAAGTAAATTCTTTTTTATTCGGTAAAAAGCGGATCTATTTGGTTGCCTTCTTTCCGAACATCTAAATAAAAATTAAGCATGTGTATTTAACCATGCCTGCTTCATCATTTTCATTACTTAAGATAAAATAAACTAACATGTATTTCTCAAAGTATTCAAAAGTTTGGTTTTCTGCCTTAATCACAAATATACTGCTACCCAATAAATCCTGTTGCACGTCTAATCTAATATTTGTTGAAATGGAGGAATGAAAGCCCACAGATACACTGAAGAAATCTTTACAGGAGCTGTGACTTCATTCGCTTCTTTAATTGAACATAATTGCATACTAATGCAGGATAACGCAAGGTCCCATATTGCAAGGTACTGTGTAAACAGTACCTTGCTGCAGTTGGTATTAAAAGGTTGAAGGGAAAGGACTCTCCTACCTCTACACAACGAAGAAATGCGAGAGATCATTAACATATTCAAAACTTTTGATTAAAACCCAGAGCAAGGAACATTTACAGGCAAAAAAAATAAATACCAAAGAAAAATCAATCTTTTATCTGTCAAGTTTTTTTTAAACCTGCTAACGCTGAAATCAGCTAGGCTACCTCAAAGGGTTGATAAAACAGAAAATCTGCAAGGAAAAATGAAGAAAAATTACCGACCATCCACGTGTAGTCTCAAAATGGCGACCATAAATCAAAAGGCGACTTACCTGACGAAGATGACGGAAAATTTCACTTATCCAACTAAGCGCAGTCACCAAACCAATAAGACACCAATTACGGCCTGAGACTCAGAAATGGGTTCGGAAGGAGATTCTTCAATAACACTGCCAGTCACAACGACTGATCTTTAAAGAGTGTCCCTTGTTCGATTTATATCGATGGAGAGGATAGATTGATATAAATCGAACAAGGGACACTCTTTAAATGTCAGTCGTTGTGACTGGCAGTGTTATTGAAGAATCTCCTTCCGAACCCTTCACAGGATGTTCCTTTTCAAAGTTTAAACTAGCCAATCCCCTACGAACTGCGTGTCAATTTTCATACATGAACAATAATTACCGGCTAATATTCCCCAAGATTTTGACCTGACTAACCCTACCCAATTTAAATAAAAACCTTGGCCACAAAGAAAATAGGTAGATAATTAGTTTGGCTATTAGTTCCCTAAAAAGTGCATTTCAATTAGCTTCTATACTGACTAACTGCGTGCCGATGTTCCTCCCAATTAGCGGTAGGCACATTCGACAGGGCTAGCTACTAAAAATTCGGCCCAAGTTTTCCGGGCAACCTCTTCCTACGAGGAATGACGAGATACGAAATCCAAACCACTCATGTTCTGTGATTTTCCCTATTCCACTATGCGACACTACGACACCGTAGGCGTATTTAGGAAGCCTCCGCATTACAGAACCCCAGTTAAATAACGCCGCCTGATTGGCTAGATAAGCACGTGTAATGACCCGGTGGCTCGTGAATAATTCTAATTAATTTATTTAATAAATTAATTCATAGTTTTCAGCAATCAAGCAAAAAATAAATTAAGTTCCGTTCTAGTTCCCCGATGAAAAAAAATTACTAAACTAACTCTTGTACTAAATGGCAGATCATAACATGAAAAAATAGAAATAACACCCTTATTGACTCAAACTTTAAATGGAAACGCAAGTAAAGAAATGCTCGACCCCGGCTAAAGTTAAATTAAATCGCAACTCATGCAGAGAAGAAAAGCCAGGAAACGTGCCAAAATAAGATCTACCATACGTCATCCTAATATAAAATAATTACTATGGAAAAATAATTCCAACAACTGGCAGGTTAATTCTCGTCCGTCTGCATTATAGCTTGTAATCGAATGAACCACTTGTAAAACTCTTGAACAAATAATTGCGCATTTATGCCGAGTTTAGGGCCCTTGCTCCAAACCTTGGAAGATGGACGGTTCGAAAATTCGGCCAATAAGAAGCCAAAGTTGTCCATTTGACCAAACAATTTTAATTACCTTATCTAGGAAGTGCGGTAGCAATAAAAGCTATACTTAAAACGTAAAAATCATGATAACAGCAATAATCAAATTTTATTGAGCCTAAATATCAAAGAGCGGCATAATAAAATCGAAATTGGAATTTATAAAACATGTAAACAAACGTTAATTGTCCATTTAAGGTGTCCCTCCGAGCGATAGCTGCGATAATCGCTCAGCGATCGTCGCAGCGACGATCGCGCTGAGACTGATACTGTTGTTCCTTTATGGAATCACTTTCCTCCAAGCGACAGCCTCCGGCGATAATCGTCGGGGGAAGCGTGCGTCGCAAACTGCCTTAAAATCGGCGGCGGCTTAAATGTTCTTAGTGAATACAATTTAAGCCAGACACCTGCAAGTTCCAGAGTTTTGAGGCGAAAAACAATCCTTGAAAAAAGGTATAAAAATAAAGATAGCTCGGAAAGAAAGGCAGCACGGCAAGATTCTTAAAACGCAAATAATAGTGACACAAGCGCGATAATTAGTTTTCACGCGAGTAGTTTGGAAAATAATCTGCATATAATATTCGGGTGTCTAGTTAGTTAAAGACTTAGGTCGTTGCTATGTCGATACTGGGGTGGGAAAAAGTAGTTACATGTAAACGCCGCAAGTGTAGTCCGTCGCTATGCCAAAACAGATACCGAGAGATATAAACCGTAACGTGATAGAAGAAAAATTAGAATAAACAATACGTTTTTTCAGTAGTGTGTGGATTTATACAGTCAGTTCTCAGAGGTTGAAGCGCAGGTTACGGTGTATACGATAAGAACTAGAAAGTAAGTTGTAGGTTTAAATATTTTCAAGTATGTGTCACTAGTGTAAGAAAATATAACAAAAGGTAGAGATGTGCTCTAAAGAGAATTGTAATTGAATGTAGGAATGTTTTTGTTGATTTTTGGGTTGCATTAAACAGAATAAGTGTTAGTGGAAATTGAATTTTATTTTCTTGTAGTATAATGCCTTGCTACCGAAGGAAATTTTAAAGTTCTAGAGAATCATAGGAATATTATCGCTTAATTTAGGGTGCACTAAACAGAATAAGTGTGGAAATTTAATTTTATTTTCTTGCAGATTTAATGCCTTGATACCGAATAAAATTTTAGAGAACGAAAACAGGTAAGAGTGAGTTACAAGTTAAGTAATTATGCGACTTAGTTCAGACTATTATGTCACAGTTTTTAGTTTGGCGAACTTTTAAAGCAACTAGGTAATAATAAAAATTTCCTGTACTTATTTGGGTCAGCCACAGATTTAATGAAAGAAATGCCCCCTTAAAATTCTAAATCTTAAATAGTAAGTTTAAAGGAAAGTGGCTTGACCTACGTTATAATTAATTTAAATTTTTGTAAATAAATTGGAGTACAGTGGTATGCCAGTACTGACTACTAGCGGGAGGAAGAGGGTGGTTGCCCATGTTGTTTAGGTAAGGTATTTTCATCGTAATAGGGCGTCAACACACTGTTACTGCGAACCTGGTGTTAGAAAATGAACCGGAGTTGAAGAAAAGGTCGAAAACATAGTAAGTACATAAAAGGGTGAAATCACGGTTCATTACACACGTGTGCTAGACTAGCCCCGCCCGTCAATGTTGTTTACGTTTTTCACTTCACGCATTTGTGTTCATGCAATGCCTTCCGCTCGCTGCGAAGCGCAACCAACAAAAATCCCAAACTAATCCAAAGCATGCCAAAAAAACTAACTAATCCAACCAAAATAAATTTAATGAAAAAACTTGAAATGAAAGTGCCGGGTGTCGAACCAATTACTTCGCCTTCTAAACGCGACAACCTTACCACCTGAGCCAGGTGTTCACATTCCTGCTTCTCTCGAAAAGTCTTATACAAATGAGTGAAGTGAACCAACGTAAACAACATTGACACGCAGGGTTGGAGTTAGCCAATCAGGCGGCGTTATTTAACTGGGGTTCTGTAACGCGGAGGCTTAATAAATACGCCACCGATAGGCATGTTCTATATTGTGCCTGTAATCTTTAATATTAATTAACAACAAGCGGTGCCAACCAAAGCAAATATATATAAATCTTAGCTCGATATCGAACACTGCGATTCGAATCGCGTCACTCAAACTGGTAGGCACATAGCACTAATAGAACGCGGGTTACTACGACAACCGCATGACAAAATGTCAACTCAAGACGTTAAATTCACACGATTTCTGAAATGTCAGTCACAAAAGAAATCAGTTAAAAGTAATGAATGACACATTAAAAAAAACAACTGAAATGGAAATAATACGGCATTTTTTGATGATAGACGTCCACAAATAACCTCCACTATGACAGAGCAATTGCAAGGTTTATTATCCCAAAATAACATATTATGTGTTTGTTTTCACACTTGTTTGTATTCCCTTTTATACGCTCTAGTCCATCCTGTTTCTTCTAGGCTTTCCTAAAAGAAACAGTCTTTTAAGCTTTCTTAAAAGACTCAACAAAACTGAATAAAGAGGAGTTGTAACGGAATAAATGCTTATTCCGCTACACTAAATTTTTACATTCAATAGCAAATTATTCCCGATATTTAATATTTAAGTCGCCAGTGACATCTGTTCACTTATGGGCTTATTTCGTGTGGATAGCGATTTTAAGAGTGCTAGTACTCTATTTAGTACAGATTACTATAGATTACTATGTTTAATATGGAGTATTTTTATGACTTTGCGCTACGTGGTTTCTTGTGTTGATCACATGTAATTCGCCAATAAAACATCGGCAAACATAATTTTGTCCAACGTCTTGAATTTCGAATACGGGGTGATCATCTTGTGTTGAGGCATCGACCGGGTGAGTGCTGATTTGTTAATCTTGAAATATTTAATTCATCTTGCAATATTTTTAACTAATTCTTTCACTTTTAAATATATAATTAATATTTGTTTATGATTCGCTTAGTATTATTTGACTAAAGCCAGAATTTAGCATTTTTATATTTCAGTTTTAATATTTTTAAATTATTGTCGTGACTTTTGGGTAATATTACCGATTTATTGGTG
This sequence comes from Pissodes strobi, assembly GCA_016904865.1. NCBI lineage: Eukaryota > Metazoa > Arthropoda > Insecta > Coleoptera > Curculionidae > Pissodes > Pissodes strobi. The sequence goes on from MU183714.1 coordinate 42,561, forward strand.
AATATTTACGGTTCTCATTAATCAAATTCATGTAATTTGAAAGAGGCTTAGTCCAAATTTAGGAAGATCGTAATTATTTTATCGTTCAGTGGTCACGCACATTTTCTTTACGTATTTTCATTCAAATTGAACAGTATTATTTGGGTTAATTCTCGGGATAAGTTCTATATATTCCTGCAAAGGTAGCAAATTGAATTTTCAGTAGATTTTCTCCAAATTTTCCCTCATAGTATTGCTGGTTTTCATCTTTTTTTTCTTTTCAGGTTCATTTAATTAAATTTTCAATTTATTTGTTACATCAAGCATAATATAAATATTAGCATTCACCCTGTCTAGTCTCAATCCTGATGTACCCACATTATTTTGCATTTATGAGAGGTTAATCTCACATATGTAAATTTATCTGGTTTATCTTTTATCTAAATTTCTATCTCGGATGCGAGGTAGTGATTATATTATCTTTATCTTTAATTAAATTGAGACGCAATTGTGCTCAGTTTTCGTTTATGTGTCAAGGGCCTAAGTAAAAGTAATAATACTTACTTATTTTGAGTCATAAGACTCATTGTTAGAGGTTGTACCTCTATTTCTCTATTTATTATCAAATTTAAAATTACCTTTTATTTTAATTTTACCGAGAGTCACTGAATTTGAACGTTATTCCCTTATTTTCTTTTGGATTTCATATTTTAATCATGATTTTCTTTTGAATTTCATATTTTTAAGTAAAGAAAAGGATATCTTGAGTAACAGTAATTATTTGTAATTTTTGCTCAGTGTGCTTAACTCAACATTTTAATTTGAGTTTCTGATTATATCTGCTTTTACCTTGTAGACTGCTTCATCATATGTTTAACATTGTCACTGATGTTCACATGATATTTCCTTGCATATTATTTAATTAGCGATATACATTGGTCTAAGACTAGTTTATTTCTTATTTAATGTAACACAACACCCCTGGATTGGCGAAGAAAACATCTTGCTTCTCAAGCAGCAGGTGTTCGTCCATTTGCTGTACTGAACCACTCTGAGGGAACCAATACTTCGTGAACCAAATAAGTCCTGGATAAACCCAACAGATACTAACTTGGGAACAGGCAGAAACGGTTCCAGTAGAGGTCCCAATACGATCGCATGGTTACAGAATAGTTGGACGAAGCTAAGTATTTGCCAATCAGAAGATAAACATATTTTAAAGACCAATCTTGTATTGTAACATTTCATATCTCTTTTTTAATTTTTTCACATTAATTTTAATTTTCATTATTAAGTCAATTTATTCATTAGATAAACTCCATTTCAAATAATTTCATAAATAATAGTTGTATTCTCATTTAATTATATAATTAATATATTATTTGTTTTAGAATTTACTTCTTTAATTTATCGCAGGATAGAGGTCTGCGAGACATTCCTGCGAATTGTGAGGGCAAATTTCTGATATATTTATCTTTATATTTATTTATATTTAAGTATTCATATTCAGTTCGCATTGTCTCTAGGAACTCTGGCGCCCACAAAAAAATTACTGCTAATAAGTGAAACAACCCACACCTAAAAATAACCAAAAAAAAAAGAAACGATTCTCAAAGCGAGCATCATTTATTAAAAAAAATTCTTATGGCTATGAAAAGTAATATACAGTTGGCGAACAACTAGTACTGCGCTACAGAGTTTGAATTGCTAATTGAGCATTGACGAATGCTCCAAAAAGCTAAATTAAATAAAGGTAAGCAATAAAAAACCATCTAGGAATTTAATCAACAAAGGTCGGTTGTCACAAGAATTAGATATAGAATGCATTGTAATTTGAATCAACTACACCCATACTAAGCTATGTTTCTAAAGTTTTCGGAAAAATGTCCATATTAATTTATTTATCGTAGGCAGCGTTGGATCAAGTTGCTATTGGAATCAAAAGTTAGTGAACAAATCAAAATATATAATTAAATGTCAGTTTTGACAAATACGCCCCGTTAAGATGTTATATAAGTGGACAGGACAAGTACCTAAGCGCGATATTATTAGAATTTTCGTTGCCCAAAATATTTTGGGCATATTTTGAAAGGCAATAGATTCAAAACTTCGTGATTTTATAAATACTCATCATCCCAATGATGAAGTAATATCCTGGACCAATCTAGTATCGAGTGGTTAACCGCTCAAAATATAAATTTTGTTCATAAGCGTGACAACCCTCCAAATGCGCCTCAGGCGAGGCCTATAGAAGAGTTTTGGACTCTTTTAAGTCGAAAAGTGTATGATGGTGAATAGGAAGCCCAAAATGAGGAACAGTTAAGACGAAAAATATTGCAAAAATGCTGTGAGGTCGATTTAGTATTAGTCGAAAGGCTTGTGGCCCATGTAAGGTCAAAACTACGTGCCATCAAAGAGCATGGACCCATGTATGTTCTATAAAAGTACATTATATAGCTTAAAGTCATAGAAATAATTTTCCATTGTTAAATTGTAAATAAATTTAATTTCCCAAAAAAAATTTTCGAAAATTATAGGGACATACGTTAGGTATTTTGTAAATTTAGGAAATCATCAGACCATTGAAGTAAAAAACCATGGGCTAGCTTAGTGTGGTTGATAAGCATGAGTTCAATCTCCTAAAACCCAACTAATACTAAATATTTACTTTTATTTAAAGCAAACACATGTGTAATCCCTTTCACCCTTTCCAAAGGACAACGAAATATAAGGATATTGTCAAAATAGATGGTCAAATTACTTATTATTATAAATTTCTGAATTTTAATTGAAATTAATGAGAAGGTGATGTGACCAATATAACGGTAACATTCTTATTTGCGCGCTATTTTGAAGTTAATCGATGTTTAAACTAATCCCATGCCCCAGAATCTGTTCCACCCTTGACAGAATGGTGAATGAAAAAAACTTTAATAATATAAATGGCGAATACAAATTTTAATAGTCGAATCGTATATGAAATTTTACTTTAATTAGTAATCGAGCATATTGTCATTTCCTGACCCTTACAAACGGATAATCCATCTTATCAGTGCAATTCCTAGGGGACACATGAGCTATTTAGAGATCTTCGGCATTTTCTATTTCTTTCATTTTCAATTTCATGTTTTGATAACTTTTGAACAAAAAAAAACTTTGATATTCGAATGTCATTTAAAAGTGGGAGTAACTTCTTTAAAAATCGAGTTACTAAAAAAACACAAATAAAATTACCCCTGCAAATAGAACTTGGTTTTATTTTAAATTATCTAAAAGTCCGAAGGAAAATTATACATATCGGATTACAAATAAAAAAGTTATGAAGCATCAAACTCTGTCCAAATTTCAGCGTGGCATTTTTTTGCGAGGGAGTTTATTTAACATGTTAAGAGATTAATCATTAAAGCAATGGGAATTGTAACAAATTTACTTCCAAACGTCTCACAACATAATACAAAACAAATTTAAAATGTACCTTTTTTCGCAGGTTCTGTAATGGCAGGATCGAAAGGAGGGCCAGGTTTCTTTACATCTAATCGTTCTGGTCGTTTGAATCCCATGTTATACCTATCCCATATACTAAGATCATCTCGCATTGCAATTTCTCTCTCTTGTTGATTTTCTGTAACAAAACGTTATAAAAATAAAATTTAAGATTCGATCACGTATTGTGCATTAAACAGGGCAGGCTATTATAGTAATATAAAATAATGATTTGATACGGGGCCGTGTTAAGGAATCAATTTTTAAAATTGATTTTCCATCAAGGGTTTTTTTTACACTATCAAGCCAAGTAAATGGCAATAATATTCACTACTTTTCTTTAATTACCCCCCCCCCCCCCCCCCCCCCCCCCAACCATCATTATTTTTTCAAGGAATCAAACGAGAGGTAACTGCAAATTAGGATTGAATGAGGGTTATATACACGCTACGATTTAGGTTGGGTTAGTTTGGGTTAGCTGCTAAGCACCATTTTGAAATGAAACTTCAAATATGTTGCTTGCACTGTTACATTCTGAGCTGAAAATGAAGGCCCTGTACTCCTTGACACATGCAAAGTCTGTTTGACATTTTCGACGAACATATTAAAATAAAGTGATGTCAATATTTTGGCAAACATTTGTTAACCTTTGACGTAAATCCAGAATAGAAACAGGTTTCATCTCCAACGGAGTCGGATTGAGGCCCCATTCCGTGGGACTCCGATGACAACAACTATGGAAATTAGTATATAAATAGTAATACATATTTCTGGAGTAAAGTGGATACGCTCTATCTTATTGGAATATAATTTCCATATCGAAGTCGTTTGGATTTTTCTCAGTGATTTCGGTATTGAGGGGATCGATGGCGTTTTCCAGCATATCCAAATAAAATTCTCCTGTTACATTTTCTTCCGTGAATAGATGTTCTACGATGGGTTCTTAATATCCCATTCTAAACATTAATCTTTTGTGGATACTGGGTATGGCTCTGTGAATGGGAGCTGGTAACCGATTCTGAGTAAATTGTTTCAACAAATTATTTCATAATTATTTCAAATTAATTAAAAAATAACTCAAGTTTGTACTAGCTCTCCAATAAATAAAATTTAAATAAATTAAGTTTCGAATTAGATCTCCAAGAGAGAACATTCAAATAAAATAATAATTTTATTAAAAAGAAAATTAAATTGAAATTCAACTTTCAAGAAATAATGCCCGAACCGCGTCTAAAGTTAAATCATTTTTGCCTAAGAAAAATGTACAACAAAAGCACCTATCATAAGCCTTATTAAAATAAAATAACTTACTATTGGAATATTATCCAAATAAGTTGCTTTGTGTTTAACTTCACAAGATTCGAAATCCGACTTAAATCGCGGTTGACTTATACTTTTGGGTTTTTTCGACTACATTATACCACGCGACTAGAAAAACTAACTTCACGGAATAACAACCATTAGTTGCACGCTTCAAAAGCAGGTCCCCCCAAACATTGTTCTAAAAAGAAAACCATTGGCCAGGGGGCGTTTCTTTAAGAATATTCACCGAACTCGGATATTTGGATCGAAATGCAAAAAATTGTGTTACCTTAATTTGGTCTAGATCGGAATTTAAAAAAGCATGTAACGAATTTTAATATGGTAATTAAAATTAAAATTTGGAACACTCGGCGGTATTGGAATTTACAAAACATGTTCAAACGCTAATTGCTATATTAAAATTTTAGGCGAAATTTTAAGTGCTCTTAGTAATAACATTTTTAATAGCTGCAGGTGCAGAATCTAGATTTTTATAGGAGAAAACAAGTCGTAAAAGTTGGTATAAAAGCAAAAAATGTCTGGGAAGAAGTTAGCCTGAAAACAATCTTCACGCGTAGCACGTTCCCCTGCCCAAAAATATGGGGAGCTCTGAATACTCTGAAAGGTAGTCTGAATATAATCTTCACGCGTAGCACGTCCCCCTGCCCAAAAAGATGGGAACTCTGAAAAGTTAGTCAGAATATAATCTTCAGGCGTCTTAAAACGTTATACTGTCCAAATGGGACTCGGGAAATTTATAGTATACATTTATCTCTCAAGTATGTTATTCTGTCCAAATGGTTAAACAGTATTGACCAAACCGTCAGAACTGTCTCGAGGTACCAGAGACTCGTCGAAATTAAATAAGTAAATAAGCAAATTCATTTCGTTGGCTCGGGAAAAGTACTGCAGGAAACGTGTTTGAAATTCGTCACTCGTCGTGAAAGAAGGTGGTCTAAAAGCTATTAAGGCTAGGATAGCAGGTTCCGGATTAACATTAAGACCTAGACAGTAAGTTTAGTTATAAATCATAATGCTTAGGGTGCCTGTATGTATAGAAACATTATTGCTGTATGTCTTTGATAATTTCATGAGTATCCCATTAAAATTCAGTGCTAGCGTCATTCTGTATTTTATTTATTAAGGAATGTAGAATTTTTGTCACCATATTCTTTGATTGAATTTAAGCTCCTGGGAAATTTTGATACAAAGTAAATCACAGCGGGTTAAGTGTTAATGTTAATGAATTTTCTTTTTATTATGCCATAACTAATTGTCTGGCGAACTTTTAAATACCTAGGTCATATCAGAAATTACCTGAACAAATTTGAGCCAACCACTGATTAAATATAAAATTGTTCCCTTTAAATTGTGTGCTCCCTTAAATTCGAAATCTCAATTATTATAGTAATTTAGCCTACTAACTAGGTTTAGATTTGAGTAATGAAAAGTGGAATGAAGTTACTGACTACTAGGTGGAGAAATAGGGGTTGTTGCCCAGGATCTCTAGGTAATTATTTTTAACAAAATAGGGTGTCACCGTGTCAACACACTGGTACTGCGAACATGGTTTCAGAAAATGAACAAGAAGTTGAAGAAAAGGGCCGAAAATACAGTAAGTACATAAAAGGGTGTAATCGGCGTTCATTACATCTCCCAAAAACATGCCGGTTTTTGTCATTGCGATAACGACAATTTTGTCTATGAACTCTGCCATTTAGACAAAAAATATATGTCCATCCCTCAAACAGATGTTCCGCATTCCTTTCCATTTACTATTTCACGAAATTCTACTCTTCTATCTGGGTCATCTTCAGCTAACCATTTGGATTTTTTAAGTGTGAAATTTATTGATGTTCAAAACGCTCCACGTAGTAGAAGGGAACATTTCACAAACATTCACGACATTTGAAATAAATTTTGGGGATTGACTACCAGTTTATCAATAATATCAATTTGTTATTTTTTTCGGAATATGTGGATGACCTGCTAGATTTTCGTTATTCGCGCTACCTTACTGTAAATTTAGCTGCAAGTTCCCCTGCCTCTATTCTTGATTTACGTCAAAATATAACAAACCTTTACCAAAGTATTATCATCATAATCAAACTGTTTTATTTAAATGGTTATTTTAAAATCATCATGCATGTAGAGAAAACAATTACTGACGAAATACAGAGAAGACAACTAATATGGTATGGCCATGTGGAACGAATGGAAGACGGACGCTTCCCTAAAATTCTATTAAAATGGACACCACCAGAAAGAAGGAAACGAGGAAGACCCAAAACAACATGGCTCGGTGGAATAAAAAAGGCTACGTCAGAACGGAACCTATACCCGGGAGACTGGGAATATATAGGAATGGCTGGAGACTGGGGACCGGAAGGCGCAGGACGCTATGAACCCGGAGATATATATATTTTAAAAATTCTAGCTTAGTCACCCTTGCTCAGTTCATGGTCTATTAGCTTCCAATTTAAAATATGTAGATTTATAATGAGAAACAATATTTTGTTTTTTAAACGCCCCTTCTCACAAGAAATTGATAAATAAAAACCAAGTTTCTTTGAAACAAAAAAATAATAATTAATATTGACATCGCTATGTTATTGAAAGTATCTAAACATTATATGGAAAGAGAATACTAACCTAGATCATCAAGGTCTTCCGGCTCCGCACCTCCCTCAGAATATAGCATAGGTTTTCCTTTCCATCTTCTATTAAAATGTTCATCTTCTTCTTTTTGCTTTTGCTTAAGTTCCCTAAATACCTCGTCTTTTGGGCCTAAAAATTCGAGCTTACGTTCCGTAAATATATCGTCAGGGACTCCACTTCCATATTCAGCATGTTCTGGTATGTCCTCTTCTGATATATAGAAATAATACTACATGTTAGTAAGAAATTCAAAAAAACGTACTAAAGTAGTAGTTATCGATCGTCAAGAAGAAATATATTTTATGGTAACATTCCAGTCAATATTTGTGTTTCTTTTTTATTTTATTATTTTTTATCTACCAATAATTTAATTATAGTATGTTCTGGCATTTCCTCTTCTGATATATAGAAATAATAATACTATATATTAGTAAGAATATTAAAAAAACATACTAAATTAGTAGCCATCGTCTACAATAATTGATAAATAGGAAGTTATTTACAATTTTAACGAAGAAATATATTTTATGATAATATGCCAGTCAATATTTGAGTTTAATTTTCATTTTAATATTTTTTTATCTAGTAATAATTTAATTATAGGAAATTATTTTAATGGATTGTAACGAAACGAATTTTCGTTTCGTTTAAATATTATAATACGCTGATACTAGCTTATGTTATTTAAATCCATGCATTAAAAGAATCGAATCGCAGAAATTAATAATTTCTTTGACCTGATGAACTTCTAACACGACGCGACATTCCCCTATATCCTACAAAAGCACGAATCCAAAACCCAGATCTGCGACATCCGCTTAGTAACAGAATCCCAAGTCAAAGAGAACGAATATTACCATAAAAGGAAATGCTTCCATCCCCTGAGCTAACTACGATTCCGGATAATCCCAAAATCGAGCCAACGCCCTAAGTCGTAGAGAGACCGAGCATATAAATTCGTCTGCATAGCCCAAACTATTCACTCTCTACCTCTACCAGTGCACCAGCAAGAAGTTCTACACTAGTCTCTCTCCGCTAAAATTCTGGAGCGGCACTCTGTAACGAAATAGCGATAGAGATTCCCTTCGCTTCGCTGTTTTATACTTTGTAACTAGGTTCGGCCGTTTTCGCGGCTACCCGAATATGATCGAAACAGTGATAGAGAAGAGATTTATAATGACAGTTCGATATGTCTTTCTGTCCAAGAGACATATCATTCTGTCTCATTCTATTCCATACTTAATCTTCCTTATCTCCCTTTGATGAAAAAATAATAGGGGTTATGCTATGGTATTCATTGATGTTATGTTGTTGTTGAGATTTAATTAATTTAGATTTATTTATTAAGAATTTTCGGATATACAGTGGAATATCGGGTGGAAAATAATCATAAAATAAACTGAAAGTAAGTATTCAATTTTTGTTGGTCAAAAGGAAATTTAATCCATTTGGGACCCATATGTGTTGTGTTGTGATGCAATTGGCAACCTCAAGAATGCAACGACTTACTACTGCTTGTTGGCTTGAGGATAATAAAAATTCTTCTCCAATACCTGAAAACATACAATATTGTTTTAACTTTAAAATAATTGTTGTTCGTACAATAATATACATAATTATAATTAAGTAAGTACATAATTATGATCACATTTACATTTAAAAAAATGTACCTATAATTACTTAAAATATCTACAAATTAAATGTATAATCTTTCATCGAAAATCACTAAGGCTCCTTCTTTTATTGGAATTATAATTATTCTATGAAATCGTGTAAATAGTTCAAAATATATCTAAAGTTTACCCTTAAATTTATTGACCAACAACAACAAAGCTTAAAAACTAATATATCTACATCCTACATACCTCTTTGATAATTATTTGCACTGGCAACATTTTTCACAATATAAAGCTGAAGCTGAGTTTATAAACTTAAACTTGATTAAGATATTAAACAAAATAATTAATAAAAATAATCAAAAAGTGAGGTTAATGTAAATCAAGATTCACGTGATCACGTGTCTTCCTCTCCTCTCTTCTTTTTTCTACGTTTTTATTTAAATTTGCCGATGTTTTCAGGACTGTTAATACTACAATCTCTATCCGACTGAAGAATACGAAAATGGCCGAAATGTAGCCGAAGCCATAGAGATTTACTTATAGGATACCATACCCCTAATTTTAGCGATAGCGATCTTGTCGCTTGCCTATCCTTATCGCTTTCCTTAAAAATAAAAGAGACAGAGTCCCGCTCCTGAGTTCTTACATAGATGAATATAGTTAGCTATATTCATCTATGGTTCTTATTTCAAAATGCAGTTTTAAAGACCAAAGTACAACGAAAGCATAAAAGCATAGATGAATATAGCTTGCGTTAGCTATATTCATCTATGATAAAAGGGTAAACGTTTCTTCCCAAACATACCGAATCAGGGTGATACGATTAAAAGGCTAAAATAAACCGCGATCTATTAAATCAAGCGTAGAAACAGTATTAGAAATTAGTGCGAATTGAAGATATGAGTAAGTTATTATAAGTATATATAAACATCATTAATTCAGTGATTTTATGACTATATAATTCTATTGAACTGTTGTGTATTAATATTGATTCAGGGAATAATTAAATATTTCTTAATATTTCAGGAACTGTAGTACAGGGTGATCCGCTATATTTTGACCAATGGATATCTTGGTTAATATTGGTTTTAGAAAGAAGTTTAAATTAGCGAACTTTTAGTATTTTTCCTGAACCATCATAAAATTAAATCAGAAAAAACAATCGAGCATCAGAAGTCATATATTTTTTACTAAATATGATTTTTTTAAATGGAATACCTGGTTTTTCTCTTCACCATTTGATACAGAATGATTTTCTGATTTCAAATATATAAGGGTTGATGACATTATTTTCAGCCGTTATGGAATTATATTGAATTTTATATATCTACTTTTTAAATAACTAACAATTTAGTAACCTATTAATTTTAATTAATCGTCATAGTTATTATTGTCTCTCTGACAAGCGGATGATAATGTCAGTTGATTTCCTATGGATGATGGGTTACACTGGGAGCCCGTTCCCACTTGTCGGGTGTAGGATCCGCTTTTTAATCGGAGGTCGTCGCCTCTATTCACACTAGTTGGATGTCGAACCCGATCGATGCTGAAGCCCATTACGATACTCTCCATGAGGTGACTATACGCGATGGACGTCGACAAAGCTTAGTCAATAAAACAAAATTTTGTGTGCACCCAATCCTGAAGGAACAATTTTCTTTGGAAACTTTTCAGACCTTAATCACTGAATTGAGAAGTGACGAGCATAATATGTTCTTTAATTATTTCAGAATGTCCATAACTACATTCAACGATCTACTGGCCCGAGTTGCAGCAAGCATAAACTATCAAAATTCAAGATTTAGGGAAGCTGGTGGGGGTGAACAGCGCCATACAAACTCATATGCGATCGAGATCCGACACGATTTGTGATCGGGCGTGCGGCGGCGCTGGCAAAACACCCGAGAATACTTGTCGGAGCCGATAAAAAAAACGGAGTCTCATAGATGTGAACAGCGTCATTCAAAGACATTTTATACGGCAGCAGGATGATGCACCCGTTCATAGTGTTCTATTTGTCAGGGAATTTTTAAATCAAAATTATGAGACTTGGATTGGTCGTGGTGGATGGCCCCCTTACATTCCGGACCTAACCCCGTTAAATACATTTCTGTGGGAATATTTGAAAGATAAAATAAGTTCAATGCGGCTGAATGATATTGAACAAATGGAAGTTCATATACAAAATGAAATTATTTTTTTAAATAATGAAGGATCCGATGTTATTGCACATGCCATAGAGCGATTGCATTGGAATTTAAATGGGCGGGGGACACTTTGAGCACCTGTTAAAATAACTTTGTAATAAATTATTATATTATGCTGTTTATTGATTAAAATTGTTTCGAAAATTGTTAGCACTAGGAATATTATTTACCGTTGGATGACGCCGTCTATATTCTTGACGTGCGCCACGCTGCCCATCATTCATAGGAAATCAACTGACATTATCTTTCGCTTGTCAGAGAGACAATAATAACCATGACAATTAATCAAACTAGGTTACTAAATTGTTAGTTATTTAAAAAAGTAGATTTATAAAATTCAATATAATTCCATAACGGCTGAAAATAATGCCATCAACCCTTCTATATTTGAAATCAGAAAATAATTCTCTATCAAACGGTGAAAAGAAAAACCAGGTATTCCATTTAAAAAAATCATAATTAATAAAAAATATGTGACTTCTGATGCTCGATTGTTTTTTCTGATTTCATTTTATGATGGTTCAGGAAAAATACTAAAAGTTCGCTAATTTAAACATCTTTCTAAAACCAATATTAACCGAGATATCCATTGGTCAAAATATAGCGGATCACCCTGTACATATATACGTATATCAATATATAGATATTTAAGGTGGCTGTACCCTCACAAAGCAATACATATTATATAAAGCTAGATATGTAAATATAAATATATACAGTAATGCTGTAGTCTGTAGTAGATTTCGTACAATTTCATTAACTAGAGAAACAAATACAGATATATAAATATACAGGGACGCCGCAACTTATATTAGTTTCCAGAGTAACTTACCGAAATGTATATATAGTGATGCCGTTCACTATAAACCGCTTATAAAAACCTTATTGAATTATCATTTATCAGATATGTCTCTAATGACTTTGTGCACCGTATAGTAAATAATCTATGATATGATTGAAGTGTAGCATCCATCCATATATATTGTTTTGTGCCGTATACAGTATTCTATAATCTACCATTATAACTACATATATTTTGATTGTGTGTGCTCATATTTTACCAATTGCTATTTAGGCCTTGATATCGCTCGCAGGGTCCTAAATATTAAAATATATAACCTTTCTTGCTTCCGCTCGCCAGGAAAGCCTTATAACAATCTGACAACCAAAAGCAGGTCGCGACATCGACAAAATAAACTGATAAAGTTCCACACGCAGCCAAAATATTTGTGTTAAGGTGAGGATAGTTGAGCATTTTAAAAAAATGGTCACTATATTATGCTAATAATTGAACAACAATAAGTCCGGTCCAAAACTAAATTTTTCGAAAATATTTTGCTACCCGTAATCCAGATGACGTAAACCAGAAGCCAAATTTTTGTTATGTCGACGTTTTGATCTGTATAAGTTCATCCTCAGAACATCACAATTGGATATATTTCGTATACCGTAGAGTATACGGCTAATTTAGCCATAATTAGATTAATTATTATTAAGTCCAGTGGCGTTCCAGAAGTCAATCTTCTGGATATTTTTGATACAAAAATTTAAGCCACTTACTTTTTTAAAAATTCTATATTTTTTTCAAATTTAGTAACTAAAAATACAACTTTCCTGTCCTTTGTATTATCTTTGTATCTTGCTCAAATTTTGAGAAATACTTTTTTTGTGATATTGTCTAGGGACATGTAATAGTGGTTTTTATTTTTTTTCTAAAAAGAAAGTAAGATACGGAAATAATTCAAGGGCCAAAAAAGTTGTATTTGTAGTTTCTTAATCCGAAATAAATATCAAAATTGGAAAGAAGTTAGTGGCGTACACTACCGCTTTTTTGTGAAACTTGAACACCCTGTATTTTGGAAACAATGCATTTTCGGACCTATGCTTATATAAACTTTGCATCCTAAAAATCACTCAAATAGTCACCTCCTGACGTTTGGCCACGTACTTAAATAACACCCTGTATATAGTTTCAATAATGCATATTCCAATATTTATGTATAGGTGTATAAATTTATTACCTACTTTGATATTAATAATAATATAATTATTACTATCATTATGCAATAATGTAATAAATAGAGTAATTAATAAAATTATTTTATTATAATTTATTATAATTTTCACATGAATTAAGCAAATGCAAATTATCAAAATTTTGTTATCTATCTTTTTGCATATCTTCAGTTTTATGTACATATTATTGACAAAAATTTCGCACATTTATGTACTACATTTTCAAGTGCATATTTGCCTAACTCTATCTGTCAGCATAATGATACATAATTTTTATCCTACCTTCGCCAAAATAGATTCTGGGTTCTGGCAATTCGTCGTCCGATGGTACACTATTCCTTGATTCCCATCCAGATCTAAATCGGTCTGGCATATCATAGATTGAAGTAAATTTGTCCTCACGTCCAAAGTCATCTGAAGATAATAAATTAATCTTTCAGAAATCATGCTAAAAATGCGGGTGAGAAAGCTTATACCCATCAATTTCACCTCCTGTAATAATATTGGCGTTATCAAGTTGGGAAGGTTGTACTTATACTTATTTAAAGGTAGATCTCGTTAAATCTGACGAGATGTTTGTCGGTATGATAAAATGTATGAGTAAATAGAAATTATTGTTGTTTTATGATGGATTGAAGTGAAGCCCACTGAGGTATAATGGATACGATTACATATATTACATTACATGTCACACGGTGGCTGTGCAACATTTTGGCAAAATAAATGAGATACAAAATTGGAATTTCATATGTTTCTGTTTCATGCCCTCTTTGAATAAAATAATTTAATTTTTCTCTAATAGTACCGGAAATTGCAACCAACATAATGTTAAATGGAATCTCATATTTTTTAAATCATATTTGGAACCTACGTTGCATTTATAAATACTTTTATTTAACCTATTAATGCCCAAAACTATTCTAAATAAATTGTTTACATACCTTGCAGCCCATTCTTGGCTTTTGCAGTCAGTAGTTCATTGACTATAACTTCGCTGGGTGGTTCATTATCAGTACTTTCCCCAAACCGTTCTAAAATTCTCGATAGCTTTCTGAAATTCGCAGGACTAAGATACTGTTCGACTTCTCTTGGGGAAATCTGAAAAATAGAAATCGCGAAAGGTTCAAACTTGGATCAATGTTATTGTAGTCTTAGAAGAATCTAGTGAGACGTATAATAAAAATAAATATGTTATTACGCCATAATAAGTTCGGAAATAACAGAAGCACTCAAGTAAGTGTTATCATTTTATAATAAAAGAGTGTTACTTTTAAGTATTAACGAAGGTATTGAAGTCCCTACACAACCAGCAAGTAAAATTTGCAAAATGTATTGGTATTGTCTCATTTAAATTACTGTGATGTTATTTTTGGGTCTGCTCTGACCCAGCGTGATCGCAACAGTCTGCAAATGCTTGTCTTTGGTTCAGTTATGGTGCTCGTAAATTCGATCATAATTCGCCATCACTTCATGAGTCCGGATGGACTAAATAAAGATGTGAGCGTCAAATTTTGTGTCTTGTTTATCGGATTAATAGCCGAGATATACCCAAGTATCTTTTTGATAGGCTCAAAAAGCTTTGGGAGTTGCATGGTTCGCAAACGCGATATAGGGATTTGTATAGCGTTTCGAAGTACGACTATGAGTTTTACAAACGGGCGTTCGTGTATGTGGCGGTTAATCGGTTAATTTCTTTTCCTCTGATATTAAACTGTCTCCAAGTATTGGTGTTTTTTGTAGTAAAAGGATAAGCGAGCTTATTCTGTCCAAGAGCCTATAACATTAAAGCTCTGCTATTTTCAAATTTTTTCCTTACTTTTTTTTCCTTTTGTCTTTTCGCTTGTATACTCTTTTCTTTGCTGTTTTTTATGTAATTTTGTTTTGTAATCTGATTTAATTTAATAATTTTAGATTTCATTTTTATTTGTCATTATTTTTAGATTTTTCAGCAATAGCTGTAATTATATTTGTGTAATAAAAAATATTGCTATAATTTGCTAAATATTATAAATAAAACATTTATTATTGTTATTATTACTTAGCTGCAAAAAGTACATTAAAATCGAATAATGTAAAACTGCCACGAGACTGACATTACCCGGCAAGGGAATCCCGCAACAGCGACGTCCTAGATGTTCGCAACTGAATCGTATGTTGATGAGCAGCTTGTGTCTGATGAGTGTTTTTGTTTGGCACAACTCTGGGCGGAATCAGAACTACCAGCTCGCTCGAACACCTCTCGTAGTAGTATCGATAGTAAAGAGATGGGTCCCCCACTTTTCTTCGATGTTCAAGGCTATCAAGATCTTTAATCAACTCTGGATCATCCACAGAACGGACTGCTCTCCTGTGTATGGAGTCCAATATATTGAGCAAGTGTTTGGGCGCCGAGCTCCACACATGGGAACAGTATTCCAGAGAAGGTCTTAACTGGGCCTTATAAAGCAGTAAGAGCTGATGAGGTGTATACAACTTCTTTGTTCTATAGAGTGCTCCTAGCTTTTGTGTTGTTGTCTTGGGTGATTTTGGTGACGTGATTACGCCAAGATATGTTATTTTCTACGTTGAAGCCCAGCAAGCTTTGGAGGCCAGAGTCAGTATTTGTCCTCTCATTGATAAGTCAGGTCTTGCGATATTTGTTGGACGGTAGTTATTTGGAATCGTTTATCCAGCTAATATTTTTACTCCCAATAATTGAATTTCTTTTGTAGCAGAACTAAGTAGAAAATGTAATGCAGTAAAGGAATTTAAGTCCAAATCTCCAATGCATCACATTATGAGATCAAATCTTCAAGTTCTAAATATAATTTAATGGTATTTTCTTTCTCTCTACCACATATTATGCGTTTGCTTTCCCTGAATCCGTACATTATTAAAGGCCGATTTCTTAAAGATCAAAATCAAGGATATTTATTCATCAACTAGGAGGAAGTTTACCATTTTTGATCGACACAAATCGCCCACTGATGTTATTCATACTTAATTTTTTCATGACTAGTGATATTGTCTCTCTTTCAATGGGTATTGGCCAACATTTCAAACTACGTTTTGAACTGCCGATAAAAAAGCGTCATTCGTTTGTTGGTAACCCAATCCCATTTTATCAACGATCTTATTATATCGTTACAGAATATCAGGTTAATTTCTTTAGAGAAAAAGGGCAACAGACCCTGATTTAATTTATGATAAAATGTAGTATTATAATGTGGATAAAGTAGATGTTTGGTCATTTAATCTGTTGGTAAGAAATTTGGAGAACACCTTTGAGAGGTTCAGGTCTCTAAAAAGGCCTGTACAAACGAGACAACAAAATGTTGCCAACTGTTGGCAACATGTTGACTGGTGTTGGCAACATATTTGTCGGACACAACGACTTGTGTCTGGCTACATGTTGTCAACAGTGTTGTGCGTCCAAACCAAAACCAGTTGAACGTTGAAATTAAACGCAGTGTTGGCGAAACTTGACCCCTCTACTGCTGCTGGTTTAGTGCTGCTTTATCATAATAGCATCCCACGCCCAGAGACGAAAAAGAAGATGGTGGCAGCGACAGTTCTTACAACATTTGTTTGAAAGTGCGAAGCCATCTTCGACATTTCATCATATTTCAGATTTCTATCTCGATATTCTAGGCATGAAATGTCCCATAGTGAAGGAGACGTTTGTAGCATTTCAATGAGTTCTACCACTTGCTCTTTGGTCCATAACATGTTGGCTGTAAAGAGATAACAAGGAACTACACTCTCTTGTGTCAACAAATAATAAAAGTACGCACAAACATATTATGGACATATATTTTATATGGGTCACTTCCAGCTTTTTATGTTCTGCAAATAATATGCAGTATAAATCATTTCTAAATATATGTAAATGTAAAAAAAAAACAGCGAAATTGACCAAGCTACCGTGAAAAAACATGTCCACATTATTATATGAAGTTAACATTATTAACGTACATGCCAGTTGTAACAAATAACAAAATAAAGCACCGATTACCGAGTAGATGATACCTCACTAGTCTTATTCGACGTTACTTGTTGGCAACACCGTCTAAACAGAGCGATGTTTTCCGTTTGAAATGGAAAACACGGATACATGCAACACTCAACAAAATTCTTTTATGTCTTGCCGCACAACATCGGCGCTATGTTGCCGTGTATCTATCAACTTGTTGCGAGTTGATGGGATACATGTTGGCAACAGTGTTGACAACATGTATTCGGGCGATTGTTGGCCGGTCTGTACTACGCTTAATGGGATCATTCAGTTCTTGTTGATTGAAAAGTTGGAGACCTGCAAAATCTGCCTCGAAAAATAAAATAAAAACAGATATCTTGGTTGCCTCCAAACCATTGACTTCCACTTTCTAAATGTAGCAAATCTTCAATGCATGTTTTACATTGAAATTGTAATTTGTCCTGGTCGCACAAATAAACGTCAAAATAGGCCAAATAACTCCTTTTCAAAAAAGCAGAAATAGATTTATTTAAAAGTGTATTTGCCACACGCGTAACACAAAACGTCTGGATAATTTACATAGTTATGCCTGCTTATGAATGCCATGGTTTTAATTAACTGTTTTATATTATCAAAGAACTCCAAAAATGTACAAAATGATAGCACAACTTCACCTACGAAAACTCGATGGTAAATTGAACCGTGTAAGGTAGAGGTAGACACGAGATAGACGGGGCATTAATTAGGTTGTAGCGGGGGTTACGGAGGTATAGGTAAGGTCGGATTTTACCGTCATGGGCAATACCCAAGTAGCTCACACTGACTAATTAGTTAGGATAGGTATGGAATTTCAACTAGCTTCTAAAGGTACCATCATTATATTCTTAATCTTCACGTAAACATAGAATTATAAATGTACTATTTGCATATTAGGCAATTGGCCATTAAGTCAGTGATTAACTTACCTGCAATTGATTCAGTAATTTAATGAGGGGATACATTTCTTCTTCGCGAAAATCATGCGTATCTTCATCATCTCTGGAAAGCGCAACCCTAGATGGTAATTCAGGAAATTCGTTTTCATATTGTTGAATAAAATCGACTGGATCTGAAGAATCAGCATCAACACGCCGATATTTGGGAACGCCGTACCTTAAATAAAATTAACTAATAATTAGATAATATTTATCACTAGAAAATCAGATGCCAAAATATTGCTGTGGGGCTATTAATGTAACGGATCAATATCAGCGTAAACTCCGTACAGAATTATAAGTATAATATAGATACAAGTATTAACTAGCATACACTATCAGATAATGCCAATGTTGGTTTCATATTTCAGGGTTAGAGGTTAGATAGATATTTTGCCAACAGTAGTTTCTGTGATAGCTATGTCCTTGGTAAAGTTACCAAAAACTAGATATTAGACACTCAATACACGACGTTCATATAAACTAGAAACTGTAACTTCATATGTTTAAGTACTTGCATACTAGACGATTAAAACTAAAATTTACTATGCTTTTGTATTGCTCTCCTTCACGTATACTGATAACAATTAATGAAAAAAAAGCCTTGATGATAGCAGCATTAACCCACGTCACGGCCCAATCCTCTTGAAGAAAAAGCGTGTTCAGTTCTGTAATTGATTATGTTGCTTTAATCGAGATGGTCCATTGGGAGTAAGAAAGACAACTTGATAAATGGCCATTTGAAAATTAATTGGCTATCGTTAAATTGGAAATGACCCAATTCGATCATAGGTTCGCTAGTTCTCTTTTGTTTCCCTTAAGGGCAAACTATTATTTCAGACAATTCAGACAGTGGAGAGGAATAATGTAAAATATTGCATAATTTCTTCTTCTTGAATATATGTTTGTAAAATATTGCATTTATGAGAACTTCACAGGATTTAACCCCGCTCCGGAACCAGACAATTACAGTCATCTTATACAGGGTAGAAGAGATTCTTTAAAATAAAATTTTCTCATAAAGCATTTTAATCGCTTAGGTGCAACACCAATGCTAATCTGACAAATTGTTGCCTTTTTCTTCACTTCTTTTATACGCTTTTTAAAGAATGAGGCCGATAAACTAGCACTTGTGCTGTTTACACCCAGATAGACAGAACACGATTTCAAGATATCTGCTTCTATAAAGAGCTTACAAGCATTTTTGCGGAAAAGTGGGCAATATATCTGTTCCTATGGATTTTAGGGCGCTGAATACGAATATGCCTGTTGCCCAGCTGATTTTTGCGAAATAATTCTAATACTTTCAAAATGGCTGCTATTTTAGTAGTTTTTTTCCAAAAGAACTACGTATAACTTGAAAACGGTGCTAGATGTAGAAAAAATTCAAGAGAGCAAATTTGTTGAGCAAAAAAAATACATAAAAGTACTAGCATTGTTAAAAAAATACTCCATAGGCGTGCTATGGGGTAGGCAAAACTCACTTAATTTAATTTTAATGATAAAATCCTGTAACGGAATATATGTTATCAAATATCAGTCTATTCCCCTCCATTAATTCTGCCTATTTATCAATGGTTTTCAATGCTCGGTATAATACGGGCTTATCTAGTATAGTTGGTAGGTAATTGAAGAACGTAAAGTGTTGTTCAATGCCTGTAATTTTAATAGATTGCATATGTTGAATGTTCGCTGGTTTGACGCCGAGTTTTCTACAACAGTTGTCACGTATTTTAAATTACCCAATCCGAACATTGAAAATTAAAATAGGTAGAACGTATAAACTTTGAAAGGAAGGTCTTGCCATATTGTGTGCAGACGTTGACGCGGTAAGTGATATTAGTGTCTGATCTCAAAATGCTTTATTCATCCCGCATATTTTTCAATAATCTTTTTATGTTTTAAATACATTAGTATTAGTAATAATTGTTTCCAATTCACTGACTTATATTTGGCTAAAGCGAGGATTTAGCATTTTTATATTACACTTTCGAGTGATTGACGATTTTAACGATCTTAATTTTTTTATGTTGACCTTTAGGTTTGAATACCGATTTGGCTTGTCTTATTGGACAAATTCATGTAATTTGAAGAGAACGAAATTATTTCATTGTTTAACGGTCACATATGTCATTTTAGGTATTTTCAATTAGATTGGATAATTTTCAGAGCGGATTTTATCTTTTCCTGCAGCGGTTGTTAATTGAATTTGTAGTAGAATTTCTCCAGGTTTTTCCTAATAGTATTGTTGGTTATAGTAATTTTTTTGTTTTCAGGCTTATTTCAATAATCTTTCAGTTTATTTGTAACATCAAACTGTAATTATTATAACTTATCGTGTCACGTTTGATCAATGATGAACCGGCATTAATTTACATATGAAAGATGTTTAAGCACATGTGTGTAAATTTACCTGGTTTATTTTTCTTTATCGTTTGCCTAAGTTCCTATCTCAAAGCGAGATAGTAATTATCTTATCTCTATCTTTAATTAATTGAGACGTAATTTACGTCAAATTATTGTTTATGTGTCAAGGGACATATTTATAGATTAAGTAAAGAAATTACTTATCTGGAGTCATAAGACTTGTTTAAAGAGAGGTTGTACCTCGTTTTTTACATTTTTTTTAATAAATATCTGGTTATTATCTATTTGAAGTTGTCCAAAGAGTGGCTCTTTGGACAAGTTTCATAATTATCTTTTAAATTTCTAATTTCAATCATCATTTTCTTTGAATTTCATATCACAAAGTAAAGAAAGGAAGTATCTTGAGTAACAGTAACTATTTATAGTGTTATCTAATCATAGTTATTTACATTTTTTGCTGAACTTTAAATTATAATTTAAGTTCTGATTATATCTACTGTAATCAGTAAATTTTCCAGTTTTCAACCTCCTATGTCAAACTGAGATCCACAGGATACTCTTCGGTGTAATTTTTTATTAGCAGCATACACTGGTCTAAGGCGTTTATACCTCTATTGTCCACGTCGCTGTGCCAGACCTGTAGAGGGAGGACCATACCTTTTTGAAGACCTAGATCAGCTAAGTTAGCTAAACTTGGGAATACGCACAAGCAGGTTTCTAGTAAAGGTCTCAATACGGTTGCATGGTTATAGGATAGTTGGACAAAATAGGTACGAAGTGGTAAATTCAAATAAATTGTGAAGACCAATTAAATTTGTTAATCTTTAATAATAAAGTTAATTTCATTTTCATCATATAACAAGCTTATTTTATAAACCGTATTTCAAGTAATATTTGTAAATTAAATTTTTAGTAATCAATTGTATTTGATTGCATTTGTAATCTAATTTTAATTATATTGATCTCAATTACATTGATAACTGCAGTGCACATGGTACCATAACTTGTAATTTAATCATATAGTTATTATGTAATTTGTTTTAAGTTGATTTCTTTGATTTACGGCAAGTGGCGCCTTTATAAATGTAACCGACAGAGGAAATAACTTAACTTACACCCTCAAATAAACTAAATAAATTAACTTTTGCTCTATCCTTACAAATTGGCGACTGAACTAGATATTCATTACAAAGTGGCACACTAATTAGTTACAATCCCTCTTTTTCCTTATTTTGCCGTTACGCATATTTTACTACTACAAATTTTATTTAAAATACATATCTTTATGCCTACAAGTTATACCTATAAATCTGGGAAATGATAGATTTGCACCGGTTTACTTACTAGAACACCAACACCAAACCTACCAAACTGCACATATTCCAACTCTACATGCGTACAGTCGATGTCGATGATTTCCTTCAAGGAAATATATAAATTACTGGAAGAGACTATCTCGAAGATTCCAAAGAGACATGTTGTCATGGTTACGGGGGACTGGAACGCAAAGGTCGGCGAGACAATCAACGATGATAACTTACGGGAAACTGTAAGTAAATATGGACTCGGCGAACGCTGGATCCAATTTGCTTTGGATCATGAATTTACAATCACAAATACAAATTTTAAGAAACACGCCAGAAGATTATCGACATGGACGTCACCGGGTTGGAGGGTACAAAAATAAAATTGATTATGTTTTGGTAAACAAGAGATGGAAAACTGCAATCAAAAATGTAGAAACCAAGCCTAGCGCTGAATGCGGGTTTCATGAAGTTTCATAGAACGACAAAAACAACAAGCGAGACCAGAAAAGTACCTAAAAACCTAAGCAAATTCCAATTGGCTCTAAATAATAGCAAGACACCAGAGGCTACAGGAGATCCAGAGAAATCTTGGACCAACACAAAACAATGGATTCTCAAGGCGTTAGATTCTTCGAATCCCAAAGAAACAGTACAGACACGGAAATACTGGACGACGGACGAAACAATGGAGCTAGTAGAGGAACGGAGAAAGTTAAAGAGCTGTACAAAAAAAATCATAGATAAAAGTCAACGGATCGCAGAACTAAATGCACAAATAAAACATTTCTGTAGAAGAGATAAAATTAAGCACATAAATGCCATATGCAACGAAATACAAGAACACGCTGATCGTCAGGAAATATATCTAACTAGGGAATTCAGGGCACAAACACAGATAATTAAAGTTGAAAAAGGCAACATCATAACAAATCTCCAAGGGATAGCGGAAACATGGAAAAACTACTGCGAACGTCTATACTCGGATACTAACCCTGAAGACGAAATTGAGGAAATCACAGATTGGGACAAAGAACCAAATATTCTCAGAAGCAAAGTAGTAGCTAGACTGAAACTAGGAAAATCAGGTGGAGAAGATCAAGTAACAGCTGAAACCATAAAAGGTATGGGGGATGACGGAATAAATGTTATTCACACAATATGCAAAGAAATATGGAATACGGGAAAATGGCCATCTGATTGGTGTAAATCCGTGTTCATTTCAATCTATAAAAAAGGAACCCTAACAGATTGTAGCAATTACAGAACAATCGCTCTAATATCACATGCAAGTAAAGTTCTCCTTAGTGTCATCAATGAAAGGCTAAAAGTGTTTCTGCTACCCCAAATTTCGGAAGAACAATCTGGGTTTGTCCCTGGAAGAGGAACCCATGAACAAATCTTAAATGTCCGTCAAATTGTCGAGAAAAAACGCGAATTTAATGTGGAAACTTACTTATGCTTCGGAGACTATTCTAAAGCATTCGACTGCGTAAACTGGCAGAAAATGTGGGAAATACTCCAAGAAATGGGCGTCCCATACCATCTGATTTGGCTCTTAAAACAACTGTATGGAAACAACATGACTACAGTACGAATAAATAATACCTACTCTGATAGGTTTAAGTTGGGTGCAGGAGTTCGCCAAGGATTTGTATTGTCACCACTACTATTTAATATATAGTGAGCATATCATGCGAACAGTTTTCGATGACTGGGCTGGAGGAAGAGCAGTGGGAGGACGTAAAATTAATAACTTAAGACACCCTGATATTAGCTGCATCCCATAGAGAACTAGAAGAGATAATGCAGAAACTCAACAACGTAAGTCAACAATACGGACTAACAGTCAATGCCAAAAAAAAAAAAGTTTTGATAATTGACCGAGCTAGAAAAAACCAAGCAGAAGTCAGAAGCATAGCGGGATATGAAGTAGTCAAAAAGTTCAACTACCTAGGATCGATAATAACAAATAATGGCGGATGTGAAGACGACATAAGACGACGACTATGATGGCTAGGTCAGCAACAGCTAAACTGACGAAAATCTGGAACGACACCGATATAACTAAAGCTACGAAACTTCGCCTTGCATCCACATCGATTTTCCCTATTGCAACTTATGTTTCTGAAACGTGGACTATTAAGAAAGCTGACGCTAACAGAATCAACACCTTTGAGATGTGGGTATACAGGAGAATATTGCGAATACCATGGACAGCACATCGCACAAATGAGTCTGTGCTCCAAGAACTAAATATTAATACCAGACTCAGTACAATAATAAACAGAAACATTCTGAGGTACTTTGGTCATATCACTAGAAGGAGAGAGGGCATGGAAAGACTGATCGTCGAAGGTGGAGTCGAAGGCAGAAGATCAAGAGGCAGATCTCCTTCACAATGGTCTGATCAAATTAAAAAAAAATCACAGGACTATCCCTCCCGGAAGCATCTCACAAAGCAGAATATAGAGATGAATGGTCAATCACAGTCAAGCAAGCATCATGACGTCACCATACCCTTGCGTAGGGTAACGGACTGAGGAGGAGGACTTACTACAACGTCGTGGAAAAGTAGTTATTCGAAAAATAGATAGACAGATTATAACCCTAATCAATGAAATATAACCCGACGAGAAACTTAGTATCTGTTTAGGCAATAAATAAAATAAATTAAGCTTCGAATTAAATCGCCAAGAGAGAACGTTCAAATAAAATAATAATTTTATTTTATTAAACAAAATTCAAATTAAAATCCAACTTTCAAGAAGTAATGCCGGAATCGCGTCAAAAGTAAATCATTTTTGCCTAAGAAAAGTGTACGACAAAAGCACCTATCATAAGACTTATTAACATAAAATAACTTACTATTGGAATATATTCCAAATAAACGGCTTGGTGTTTAACTTCACAAGATTCGAGATCTGGCTTAAATCGCGGTTGACTTATACTTTTGTTTTTTTTTTTGACGGCAGTATAAGAGCTCTTTCATACGATCCGTTTTTTCAACGGGCCGGAGAACTGACGGACCGGTAAAGTTAACGGATATCCCAGAAACATATTGTTTTGCATGCAACCGTTTACATTTACCAACGTCCTTTCATCGGTGTGAAAGGTTTGATCCAGTCCGTTGCCGGTCCGTCAGTTCTCCGGCCCGTTGAAAAAACGGATCGTATGAAAGAGCTCTAACGCGAAACTAGATGAACTAACTAGAAAGAATATCATCCGCTGTCGAACGTTCCCACGCAGGTTCCCCCAAACTTTGTACTAAAAAGAAAACCATTGGCCAGGGGGCATTTCTATTAAAAATATTCCCAGAACAAAGCCAATTGAAACGAAATGCGAAAATCAGGTTCTTCAATTTTAATTACTTTAATCTGGTATAGAATTTTAAAAGCATGTAGGAGCTAATTTTAATAGGGTAATTAAGTTTGGAATTTAAAAAGCATGTTCCCAATTTTATTAGGGTAATTAAAAATTAAAATTTTGAACACTCGGCGGGATTGGAATTTAGAAAACATGTTAAAACGCTAATTGCCATATTAAAATTTTCGGCATTTAAGTACTCTTAGTAATAACATGTAATAGCTGCAGATGCAGAATCCAGATTTTTCTAGGAGAAAACAAGTCGAAAAAGTTGGTGTAAAAGCGAAAAATTCTCTTGGCATAGTCTGAAATTAATCTTCACGCGTAGCACGCCCCCCTGCTCGAAAAAATGGGGAACTCTGAAACGATAGTCAGAAAATAAACTTCACGCGTCTTAGAACGTTTTGCTGTCCGACTGGGACTCGAGAAATTTTTAGTACAAATTTATTTTTCAAGTCTGTTACTCTGTCCAAATGGTTACAGTATTAATCAAACCGTAAATAGTGTCTCGAAGTACTAGAGACTCGTGGAAGTTAAATAAGTAAATTCATTTCATCGGCTCGAAAAGTAATGTAAAAAAACGTTGTTTGAAATTCATCACTCGTCGAGAAAGAAGGTGGTCTAAAAGCTATTAGGATAGCAGGTTCCGGATTAACATTAAGTCCTAGACAGTAAGTTTAGGTTTAAATCATAATGCTTAGGGTGCCTGTATATTTAGAACATTTATTGTTGTATGTCTTCGAGAATTTTATGAGTATCCCATTAAAACAATTCAGTGCTAGCGTCACTCTGTATTTTATTTATTAGGGAATGATGAATTTGTTTTACCATAGTCTTTGATTGAAATTAAGCTCCATGGAAAGTTTGATATCAAGTAAATCACTGCGGTTAAGTATTAATGCTAATGAATTTTCTTTTTATTAAGCCCTAACTGATTGACTGGCTAGCCTTTAAGTATCATATTCTCAGATAGGTTTTAAACTCCATGGAAAGTTTGATACAAAGTAAATCACTGCGGTTAAGTATTAATGCTAATAAAATTTTCTTTTTATTATGCCATAACTGATTGACTGGCTAGCCTGTAATTATTATCATATTCTCAGATAGAATTTAATCTCCAAGGAAAGTTTGATACAAAGTAAAACCCAGCGTGTTAAGTGTTATGCTAATGAAATTTTCTTTTTATTGTGCCACAACTGATTGTCTGGCGAACTTTAAAGACCTAGGAGATATCAGATACCGAGGTTCTAAAAATGGTTTATTTCGCAAATTTTCATTCAGTACTAAGCTATGGAGCGATTCTGTGGGGCAACGCAGTACAGTCTGATAGGGTATTTAAGCTTCAAAAGAGAGCTATTCGCACAATAGAAGGAGTGGGGCCTCTAACCTCATGCAGGTCACTTTTTAAAAAATATAACATTATGTCCCTTCCGTGTATCTACTTGTATCAGAGTCTTCTAGAGATACACAGAAACAGAAATGCTTACACCAGTTTATCAGACCAACACCCATATCGGACGCGTTTTTCTCACGCTTTGGTACCGCCAAGACATCGGCTTGTTAGTGCGGATCGTAATTCGCTAGATGTAATGCTTTACAATAAACTTGGCAACACTGTTAAATGTCTCGACTATGCAAAATTTAAGATAAAAATTAAAAAACATCTAACGCAGAATACTTTTTATTCTGTAAATGAATATATGGAGGCACCATCCCCGGACTAATTTTTTTTAATTGGTCTTTGATATTTTTTGTTTGTTATTTATTTGTCTGTATACATTTAAAAAAAATGCTTTTTATAATTAGTAGATTTTAGTTTGTATTATCTTATTGTTTAAGTATGTTACATCTGTGGTATAATTTATACTATTTTAGATGCTGTAACTATGTAATGTTTTTGACTTGCAACAAACATAACTTTGTAACGTTGTCAAATAAAAGTTTATCTATCTATCTATCTATCAGAAATTATCTGAACAAATTTGAGCCAACTACTAATTAAATATAAAAATGCTCCCTTTAAAATGTGTGCTCCCTTAAATTCGTAATCTCAATTATTATTTTAATCGGAAAGTAATTTGGCCTACGCTTATTTAATATAACTATGGTTAGATTTGAGTACTGGAAAGTGGAATGAAGTTACTGACTACTAGGTAGAGAAATAGGGGTTGTTGCCCATGTTGCCTAGGTAAATTATTTTCAACAAAATAGGGTGTCAACACACTGGTAATGCGAACCAGGTTTCAGAAAATGAACGAAAGTTGAAGCAAAGGCCGAAAGTACATAGAAGGGTGAAATCGGCGTTCATTACAGAGGTAGAATCACAGCCTGCAATCGCAGGAAATGGAAGATCTGCAAAACTTCACCTGTGAAAGGAGGCTTTTCTCTAATACTGTGTATAAGTAAGTATATATTTCCTTGATTTTAAAGTACCTACCTTTACCCAAGGCTGATTGCATCTCATTTTATGAAATAAAGCTAATAACAAAATTATGACATTGGTGTCGTGTGCAGAAGCCACTATTAAATTGGCAGTGGAGCGTAGAATTATTCAGGTGTCTGCTTCCTCGCGTACCGCTTGTAGCAGCTCTACATTCTGGTCAGATTGTTTGCACCAAACAACGTGCTCCTCTGTGAACCTTTGAACCTGACACAATTATCTTTTTATTGATTTCGTTGTGACACTTTATTTGATTAGATAGGAAACATGCTAGATCGGCTTTATTTTCCGACATAGTCAAGAAATTATTAAATTTATTAGAAAGAGGCACTGATGGATTTTCTACTGTCCTTCTTATTATATGACATCTATTTTTCCTAATTTTTGCCAATAGGCAATACTAACTTGAAAAACGCATCAGCTAAATCACCAAAATTTTTAACATCTCATTGCTTTCCAAGGGAAATTACAAGTACTAGACCATCAATAATAAGACTGCTCAATACTTATTGATGGAGGTCACGATATATCTTTTGTGGATTCGTCGCTAAGGATGGGCATATTTACAGTTTTTGTGGCCCATCTGTATTCGCTAAAGATTTTGGCACGGACTTTAACTCATGATTTAAATTGTTAGTCAAATCAATAGACCGACAGCTTGCGAGGCAATTAAAAGGCGTTGAGTTAGACTTTCATCAGCTTTCATTACATATGTTTTGTTTTTAATCGTTGGGGTTATTCTAATTTCGTAGAGGGATCTGAAAGTTTTGGGT
>MU183714.1:96003-169060 GCA_016904865.1 Pissodes strobi
GTTGCTAACATCGCAAAATCAGCCTCCCAGAAGCTTGGTGCGCTATTTCGCAACAAAAAACTCTATACACCGCAGCAGTTGCTCTTGCTGTACAAAGCGCAAATAAGACCGTGCTTAGAATATTGCTCACATATCTGGGATGCCACACCAAAGCATACCCTAAAGCTGCTGGATTCCATTCAGAAGAGGGCTGTGCGTCTCGTCGGCGATCCGGAGTTGACCCGGAATCTGGATAGTCTGGAACATCGCAGACATGTGGCCGAGATGTCTCTGTTTTACAGATACTTTCACGGCAGATGTTCCCAGGATTTGGCCCGCATAATCCCGCCCCTGGCAACTCCTGTCAGGCAGTCCCGACAGACGGCAGGAGCGCACCAGTTCGTCGTACAACTAGAAACACCTAGAACATCGCTTTACCAGAACTCCTTTGTCTGGAGCACTGCATCACTGTGGAACTCACTTCCAGGACATCTGTTTCCCACTAATTACAACCGACAAATATTCAAGAACCGTGTCAGTCAACATCTTCGCACACACACCGCTCGTCGAGCGCCATAGGATCTACCTTTAGTGTGTGTGCCACTGCCATAAAAAAAAAAAATACGCAAGGGAACCAAAGGTTCGGCAGACTTTGTCTCTCACCAAAACTAGTTCCTTGCAAGCAGATATGTGTGTAATGTCCTAACTTGCAATCTTTTATTTCCTACCTAAACCCGAACAAACCGCAGCACACATATGCGTGAACTCGGTCTGCCCAGCTAAAGTAGTAAAATCGAGTCTACGATAAATTTGTCAAAGTTCTGAGAAAGATAATTTCATAGTAGAATCTGTCAAATAGTTAGAGTGCAGTGTAAACTCTGAGTTGAATTAAGACAAAACTAAGCATAAATAAAACATAACACAGCTTTTAAAAAACTACATTATATCATTTGGTCACTCAAAGACCTATAAACAATTCAAAGGTATACCTCAATCAAAAAGACATGTGCACCTTAGAAATCTAAGTCTTTGACCAATAGACATTGTTATTGTTTTTGACTGAAGTACCATCTTAATCATCTCTTCTTCTACCTGATGTAGATCGGTCCCGAATCTGAGCTACATAAGCTGCACGCCAACCAAGGCGTGGCTCACGGGCTACTGGTTATAAGAGTTTGCTGTTATAAACTAAATAATATATGAGAAATATTTGCCACGTTACCAGCCTATTACTACGAGTATATAAATATAAATTTGAAAAATAACTGCCATATATTACCCTGTCTCTCACTACATCTATTTGCTTTTTACACGCTTTCTTTAAATGATGCGGAAATTGAACAGATTTATTATATTTTGTGTCTTATGCAATTTAATATAACTGCTTTAACACATATTACTAGTCGACATGAGTTATAACCTAGCCCTGCCCTATGCGTAATTGGCTTTGTCAATGGCAATTGAATATAAAATATTATATAAAATTATCTCATATTAAACAGAAGGAATTACAAATAATTTGTTTCTAAATTACTAATTAGTCTGGTTTTAATAATCGTTAAAAAAGTAACATGATAACGTACAGAAATTAGATCTCTCGCCCTTAAGGCTACGCTATATTAAAATTAAACTTCCTTCATTATACAGTCAGCCACAAAATTACATAAAAAGTTCTTGCTACATAAATTCAATATAACTTGGCACAAAGTAGGGCATAACGCCCACGTTCCTACGTCATTCTTGCCGCTGAAACTTTACAAATTTTCAATAAGAACATTTAAGGCAAACGAATTAGAATATTAAGCAATATAAATCGCCACAAAGTTAAAATATTTTACTCTAACGTTTTGCGTTGGTGGTGAATAGCTAAACGAGTAAATAAGGTTTTGAAAAGGGGCCTTAATTTTCTCAAATGTTGTGTAAGCAACGGCTCTCAGACTAATAATATCCCACTACGAAGAATGATTGCATAAGCATGATAACGATGAGTCGGCTCGGGTGGCAAAAAGGAAAAGGGACGATTATTCATATAGAAGCGACCGATCGGTGCATTAGATATTTGATTATAATTTATATATCTCTACATAATATATTGTTTGACTGACTTTTGGGCGTTTTAATTATTTGAAGCTAGTTTACAATAGGCTAGTTTACAGTTCAGGCGTGGGGTGAACAATTTAAAATTTAGTGCATAATGTTAATAACATTTTAAAAGG
The DNA here is from genome assembly GCA_016904865.1 of Pissodes strobi. Taxonomy (NCBI): domain Eukaryota; kingdom Metazoa; phylum Arthropoda; class Insecta; order Coleoptera; family Curculionidae; genus Pissodes; species Pissodes strobi. Next base: position 98,199 of record MU183714.1, read on the forward strand.
CGAGAACGATACGTTTCTGTTTGTTAAGTTACCCGCAAAGTGTCTGGTGTTAAGTGCCAATGGGTCGTTCCAGGAAACGTTCAACTGATTTGTCTTCAAGTGAGTCTAGTGATAGTTCTTCGGAAGGAAGATATAAATTTAGACCACATCGAAGCTTACATCGAAGACAAAGTCGTAAGAGGACAGCAGAGAACCTTTAGACGGGGGTAAGTCGAAGAAAATAGGGGCAATTAATGTCACATCTTCTGCTAGTGAGAGGCAGTTACGTACGCCTCCACATCGCGAAGCGTCGCCACGTAGACGTTCTTTAACGTCTCCATTGGTTAGAACGAGTTCTGCGGGTGTTCTTGCCCAAGCATCTGCGTCCACAATGGAGTCTCGAGTGGAGCGACTGAAACAATTGCTTGAAATTGTTGCAAAAGAATGAGCTCAAACAGAGAAGCGGCGTTTCTCTTTACGGGTCGCAATGCAGTGTCATGTTTAATTGATGGTATTGTAAATGTGACTATCCAAAATATTGCTAGGGCGGGCCGTTACGTGACCCCAGAAGCTCTGTACGAAGAATTATCTACTTTACGAGGTGAATCCTCCAAGTGCACATGATGCTTATCTTACTTCAGAGGTCACATGCGATCAACGGCAAGACCTTGAGACTTTGAGAAAGGACGTTTCTCAAGTAATACAAAATAAACAACGTATTCAAAAAGAATATTACGATAAAAGGCATGCACAATTGACGAAATTTACGGTTGGCCAACACGTGCTGGTTCAAGCAAATAAAGGCTCTAATGATGGTCAGAGTCGAAAGCTTGAGCCTCGTTATAAAGGACCCTTTATAGTGACGAAAGTACTGGATAACAACCGGTACATGATTAACGAACTTCCAGGGTCTCTAAACGTTGCAGGACTGCTTGTACGGGCAGATTTCCTTCTGATAAACTTTAACGATTTGTTACCGTAGTTTCGCAAAGCTGACGATGGAGATGAGTAACGCGTTCTCCATATTTTTGTATTTCTTTTATTTTGATTAATATTATTTATTTTCCTTCTTTTACAGTAACGAAGCCATCTTTCACGAGGTCGTGAAAGGTCACCAGGTTGGCCGACTGTAAGCAACGGCTCTCAGACTAATAATATCCCACTACGAAGAATGATTGCATAAGCATGATAACGATGAGTCGGCTCGGGTGGCAAAAAGGAAAAGGGACGATTATTCATATAGAAGCGACCGATCGGTGCATTAGATATTTGATTATAATTTCTATATCTCTACATAATATATTGTTTGACTGACTTTTCGGCGTTTTAATTATTTGAAGCTAGTTTACAATAGGCTAGTTTACAGTTGTTTCTCGATATATCATTGCATATCTCGCTTATTCGTCCAGCGAATTTTTAAAAACAAAATGAGCTAAGTTGAGACTTAGAACCTGCGGCAAAATGCACTACAATACAGTTTTATCCACAAAACCGAAACACAGTTGACACACTCGACGTGCCTTTTGCTAGCCATATTAGCATCAACAGAAGATGATTAAAACTCATCTCTTGATAACACTAATATAGTGAGCGAATGGCGCGTCAAGTTAAAAAAAATTGAGCCAGTCTGCTAGTACTCGAGACACTGATGTGTAAACATATCCTATCCTATATCGACATGATAATCCAATGCCACCTTAGTCCGCGTGACGCCTGAATATAGGTAACCACTTATTTAGAATTGGTTACCTATATTCTGGCGTTCGAAAAAACACGTTTTACAAGGAAGCGCTGAAGTAGACTGCGCATGGTTATGAGTCACATCCGCTTGTATATGTATTGTATATGTATGTTTTGGATATTGTGGATAAAATTGTATAATAAGTAAATGAAATTAAAAAGGACCCCGCACAATTCTTATGGAAATCCGTCCGCGGTCAAATCGTCCGAATTTTTGATATGATGTAGTTTATGATATATCGGAACGTTTCTGAGTTACATTGCAACAGTTGCCAAGTTTAAGGCAGAAGCAATATGCAATGAACGAAATATACTTGGTATAAATGGTATAATCTTTTTTATACAATAAAATATTAACTAAGTGGGGGTTTGGAACCTTCGACAAAATGCACTAAAACAGAGTTTTATCCTCAATAATCAAATATATTTTGTACAGTAAAAACGATACGGTAGGTGCACAGTTGGTGCACGATCGACATGTGAAAATCAGCCTTAATCGAGCACTTGTCCCGAAAAGTCTATTTCTGTCATCTGTGCTCAGTTTGTAGTGTAGTACGAAACTAGTAAACAGCACGGTCGTAGCACAGTCCTTTATGTAAAAATGTAAATATGGGCTTCAGTGCGTTTCATATGGAACATGCAATTTTTTGATGTACAGTAAAAACGACACTGTAGGTGCACAGTCGGTGCACGATCGACATGTGAAAATCAGCCTTAATCGAGCACTTGTCCCGAAAAGTCTGTTTCTGTGATCTGTGCTCAGTTTGTAGTGTAGTACAAAACTGGTAAAATGGGTGAAACTATTAACGAAAGAAAGTTTAATAATACTCGTTCAAGAACAGCAGTTTTTATATAACTTAGTACATAGAGATTATGAATATTTTTATGACGCTTTCTCATTATACTCTTTTTTTTTCAAACCCTGAGCGCACGTCGCTCTTATTATTAAATCGTCATTGGAAGATTTCATGCTGTTCGTTCATATGGTTACAACCAACCTGGTACGAATTCGTTGGTTACAACTGCAGAAATTGCACTGATTACAAAACGACATAATCCGACTATGCTCATAGTCCAGTTCTAAATGTGAATATGTACACGACCCGCGGCGGCCGCAGCATGGTAGGCGCACAGTCCCAAATATGAAAATCAGCCTTTAAGGTTGATTTTCATATATCGATCATGCACCCACTGTGCACCTACCGTGTCGTTACATCAAAAAATTATATGTTCCATATGACACGCACTGAAGCCCATATTTACTTTTACACATGTGCTACGACCGTGTTGCAGTCGTGCAGGTTCCAGTCGCTTTCAAACCGATTTGCGACGGTCAGAGGACGATCGTAACACAGCACGACTCGCATGTGAAAATCATGTATACTGTGGTACTCGTGCCGAAAAGTCTGGCTCTGTCATATTTGCTCAGTTTGCTCAGTTGTAGTGCGAAGCTGGTAAGAATGGGTGAAACTATTAACGAAAAAGCTTAATAATACTAGTTCAAGAACAAGAGTGTTTATATAACTTAGCACATAGAGATTATGAATTTTTACGACCCTTTCTCATTATACTGCTTTATTCAAAATCTGAACGCACGTATTACTAAATCGTCATCGGAAGAGTTCATGCTGTTCGCTCGTATAGTTACAACTGCAGAAATGGTACTGAGCACTGATCAGAAATGACATAGTACGAGCACGGTATAAATAAGTATATACGGTAGGTTCACTCGAGACAAATTTCCAATTTCGGCGACAGTTTTTAACTTCCAAGCGAATCTGGAATAATCTCGTTCGCGGCCAGCGGTGGCTACAGTACGAGGGAGAATTTACGGTCAGTATGCAAACGCCTTGATATTCTGTACTGTTGGGTCGCGTTGAATTAAATAATTATTAAGATCGCTACAATGGCGAGATATTGTTGTGCGGATAATTGCATTATAAAAGTGGATGAAGGATTATCATTTTTTAGATGCCCTAAAAACCCTATCAGGTATGATTTATAATAATTTTTTTAATAATATGCAGTTTTTCAATTACACGTATAATCGGTTTAACAAATATGTCTTTATTAAAATTCTGTTATTTATCTAAATTTGGATAAAGACAATAGTGGGAAAAGGAAACAAGTACGGCAAAAATAAAATGCCCGTCACCACTAGCGTGAGCAAAAATCCGTTTATGTTTTAATAATTGCGAATTTTTCACATGGCCTTTTGTGTTTTAAAAGCAACTCTTATATTTTAACATTGAAAATGTTTCTATTATCCTAGTAGGTATAGGGCCTCAAATCGTGAAAAAGTGCATGCTATATTTGACACATGACATGATACGCGTGAGAGATCGTGTTAGTTTATCTACTTAAACTTAAATTTGATTTATGGTATCGGAATCGATTAAAATGACTAAAATAAATTGGAACTAACTAAAACTAACCGAAAGTTGATTGAATGGCTAACCAAAACTCGCCAAAAGTAATCAATACGGGCTTAAACGTACCGGTACAGGTTACAAAAATTAAATTAAGTTAAAACTAATCAAAACGAACGGAATTTTAACGACTAACCACAACTGACCAAAAACATTAAATTTGATTATAACGTATCGGAACCGATTCAAATGATTAAAATAAATTGGAGCTAACTGAAAGTAACCGAAAGTTGATTGAAAAACTAACCAAAAGTAACTAAAAGCACCAAAAAGGGCTAAAACGCATCGGAACAGATTAAAAATATTAAAGTAAGTTGAAACTAACCCAAAGTAACCGAATTTTGGCGACTAACTAAAAACATTAAAATTGGTTATAAAGTATCGGAACCGGTTCAAATGACTAATATTGAAACTAACTGTAATTAACAGAAAGTTGATTGCACGACTAATCAAAACTAGCCAAAGTAACCAAAAGCACTAAGGGCTTAAACCTATCGGAACAGATTAAAAATATTAAAGTTGGTTGAAACTAACCCAAATTAACCTAATTTTGGAGACTGACATAATTTAACCAAAAACATTTAAATTGGTTATAATGTATCCGAACCGCTTCAAATGAGTAAAATAAATTGGAGCTACCTAACTGAAAGTAACCGAAAGCTGTTTGAATGACTAACCAAAAGTAACTAAAAGCACCGAAACCGGCTAAAACGTATCGTAATAGATTAAAAATATTGGAGTAAGATAAAATTAACCCAAATTAACTGAATTTTGGCGACTAACCTAAACTAACCAAAAACAGTAAAATTGTTAGTAACGCATTGGAACCAGTTCAAATGACTATAATAAATTGAAACTAACTGAAATTAACCGAAAGTTGATTGAGCGACTAACCAAAAGTAACCAAAAAAACGAAAACATAAATCAAAACAGATTTAAAATATTAAAGTAAGTTGAAACTCACTTAAATTAGCCGAATTTCGGCGACTAACTAAAATTAACCAAAAACATTAAAATTAATTATACTCGTAACGTATTGGAACCGATTCAAATTCTAAAATAAATAAAAACCAACTAGAACTAACAGAAAGCTGATTGAATGACTAACCAAAACTAATCAAAAGTAACCAAAAGCACTAAAACGTATCGGAATAGGTTACAAAAATTAAAGTAATTTAAAACTAACCAAAACGAGCAGACTAACCAAACGTAACAAAAAACACTAAATTTAATTATAATATATCGGAGTCGGTTCAAATGACTAAAATAAATTCGATCTAACTGAGACTAACCGAAAGTTAATTAAACGGCTAGCCAAAACTAACTAAAAGTAACCAAAAGTGCAAAAACGGGCTAAAACAATTCGGAACAGGTTAGAAATATTATCTACAGCAACGTCATGGCTAGTTATATATTAATAGATTTTCCTCTCTACAAGTGGAGCGTAAATTTTATTTTTTTTATAATTATGATAAAAAAATTATAATTTTAAAAAGGCATTTCTTTAATTAAATATATTTTAAACACTCGTGTTTGGAGTTTTACTTTTTTAAACTCTGGTTTTAAAAACTATTCCAATTACACAAATCACATGTTTGCGTTTTTATTCATCATTTTCAATGTCTTTCCGGTTGCATCTTTGCGAAGGACTGTAAATTTTTCAATAAATTAAGCTGGTTTTAGACTGTTGCTAAGAAGTTACGGCTGTAAGGTATATAATTTGATTTTCGGCTATTTTATTATATTATACAATTCCACATTCGATTTTTGTTTCAGATGTGAACAGTGGGAAATCTAACGGTATGCAACTCGACTAGTTTTTACAAAAAAAATGAATTCGATCCGTCTCTTAATCCCCGATTTAGCGCGGTTAGTTTCACTTAGTATCAACTTATTTAAGTCATTTGAACCGGTTCCGACACGTTATAATCAATGGTAATGGATTGGGTGAGTTTTGGTTAGTCGTTCAATCAAGTTTCGGATAGTTTCACTTATTTTATTTATTTGAGCCGGTTTCGAAACGTTATAATTAATTTTAATAGATTTGGTTAGTTTGGTTAGTCGTCCAATCACATTCGGTTAGTTTCGCTTAGTTTCAACTTATTTTACTTGTTTGAGTCGGTTCAGATACGTTATAATCAATTTTTCATAAACCGTCTCGTGACTTTCAGGAAATAATTCCGTGTCGTGACGACCTTGAAAAATCATTCGCATGAAACCACAGAGGTATTCATTTGAACCGGTTCCGACACGTTATAATAAAATGTAATGCTTTTGATTAGTTTTGGTTAGCCGCGAAAATTCAGTTTGTTTTGTTTAGTTTTAACTTACTTTAATTTGTGTAACCTATTTTAGCACGTTTTGGTGCTTTTGGTTACTTTTAGGTAGTTTTGTTTAGTCACTCAATCAACTGTCGGTTAGTTTTAGTTAGTTTTAATTTATTTTAGTCGTTTGAACCCAAAGACATCTCTTTTTTATATGTCCTTGTTTGAACCGATACGTTTAACCAATTTTAATGTTTTTTGTTAGTCGCTAATATTCAGGTAATTTGGTTTATTTTTAAATTACTTTAATATTTTTAATCTGTTCCGATACGTTTTAGCACTTTTTGGTGCTTTTTGTTACTCTTGTTTAATTTGGGTTAGTCGTTCAATCAACTTTCGGTTAATTTCAATTAGCTTATTTTAGTCATTTGAACCGGTGCCGATGCCGGTACGTTATAGCCAATTTTTACGTTTTTGGTTAATTTTGGTTAGTCGCCAAAATTCGGTTAATTTGGGTTAGTTTTAATTTACTTTAATGTTATAAACTATTCCAATACGCAGTAGCCCTTTTTAGTGCCTTTGGCTAGTTTTGGTTAGTCGCTCAATACAGTTTCAGTTAATTTCAGTTAGTTTTAATTTATTTTAGTCACTTGAACCGACTCCGATACGTTACAATCAAATTTAATGTTTTCGGTTAGTTTTGGTTAGTCGCCAAAATTCGGTTCATTTAAATTAATTTCAACTTACTTTAATATTTCTAATTTGCCCGATACGGTTTAGCTCTTTTTGGTGCTTTTAGTTAGTTGTTCAATCAACTTTCGGTCAGTTTCAGTTAGTTCCAATTTATTTTAGTAACTTTAACCGGATCCGATACGTTATAACCAATTTTAATGTATTTGGTTAGTTTTGGTTAGCTGCAAAAGTTCGGTTAATTTGAGTTTGAATTTTTTTAATCTGTTCCGATACATTTTAGTTCTTTTTGGTGCTTTTGATTACTTTTGGTTAGTTTGGGTTAGTAGTTCATCATGCATATGACATCATGTGTGGCAAATGTAGCATGCACTTTTTCGCAATATGATGCCCCATAACAGGAAAACAGAAACATTTTAAAAGTACTACGGCAGACGTAGCGCGATGAGATGAATTCTCACAAATGCAGACAATCACTTGACAAATGCAGACAATCACTTGACAAATGCACCCGGTTAATTGGCCATGATAAAGAGGACGCCAAATAAGTCAGCTAGTGTGGAGGACAGCTCCGCTCGCAAAGCCATCTCCGAAAACTGACGATTTCGCAGAAAATGTGAGAGAAATACTCGTAGCGCGAGTAATGAAGTGTTAAGACCTTTAAGAAGCTATAGATTTAGTTTACTAGCTTAATATGTCCTTTTTATATTTAAATTCCCATAATATTTGCCAGGGACTTTGAACCTTCTGCTTTATACATGTTTTAATAGATAAATCAAGTTACAAACTGTCAAATAAATTATTTTAATTGGTATTACTTTTATTTATAATGTTTTTGAATTTAGGATACGTTACTGTTTTGTGTAACTTAATTACATAGTTTTATTCATTTGAATCACGTATTAAAAATTACCTTATTCGCTCTTTGAAATATCGTGTATCAAATAATAACCGAGGAAATAATTTTGCATCAGCTAATACTCTTTGAATCTCCCCTCACAGACTGCTCGCTGCTGCAGATAGAGTAAAATAGTATATTATTTTATATGGAGGAAAAGTGATACTTTTCATGGCGCGCTCGTGTTTAATAGAGAGCAAGCCATAAAAAGTAACTTTTCCTCCAAATAAATTATGCTGTTTTTTCTTCAAATGTCGACAAATTAATGCAAAAACATCTCTTTTTAATAATAATAATATCTAATTATTATTAAAGATAAATGGGTTCGCAAGGCGGCTTAGACCACGGTCGTAGGTGGCCTTGCTTAGATCGGTGTCGGTGAATATAATGTAACATAAAGCTGTCAGTGGACACCATTGATTTGTATAGGAGTGGATAAGCAATAAATATACCAAACATGGCAAATTTACGACCGCGAAATGTAAACAAAGAAACTTCAATTTGGACTTGCGCATTAGAAAATTAGTAGGAGCTAGGTTGCACCGTGAAGGTAAATAGGCAGGCCCGGACTTCGAAAGTGATTATTTCACCAAATATTCGGTAGAGGAGTCTTGCCGATTGGGAAATGGGCCCCAGTTAGCATAGTGAAACAAACAATAAGGTATAAATAAGTAATACTTATAATAATTGGACTTACTTGAAATAGGAGATGCCGGGTATTTTGCCTCGAATCGAACTCGCATTATTAACTCAAAACGCCGCGCCGTCAAAACGAAAACCCGTCAAAGACAAAAGCCAAGTTCGATCCTGACCTACGCCTGCTGAGACGGCAAGTGTTTTAGTGCGCATGACAAAACGGTATCACCTTTGTTTACGTTTTTCCATTTTGCGTCGACTTTGTCATGCGCAGAAACCTGTTTTTTCGCCCATAGGTTGCCACTTTTGAGTAGTGCGACAGGCGGCTATTGCTTATCCACTCCTATACAAATCAATGGTGGACACTGTCAACAATAATTATTTTTTAAGATTGCGTCTCCGATTGCGTTTTAATTCCGTATTGATAAGCAGTTATTGAGTAAGTTCGATTAAATAATAACCAATTTGTTCCTAAATTAGTGATTTTTAGAAACGCAGTCACAAATTGAGTGATAAATACATATTTTAGAGGCACTCTTGAGTTGTTGACGCTTATTTTGTTGTCTGTTTGTATTGTATCTATGTTGCTATGACAACACTTTTACCTCCGCCGACGGAAAAGTGAAAAGTAAAGCTCCGGCGGAGGAAAAACGAAACTTCACGGCCGCCTACACAGTCGAGTAATGACGGATTTACTGACGTTTGAAGAAAAACTAATTTTTTACCGGTCTGCGGCTTTTGCGCTTGATCCAAAAACATCAAACGATTTTTGCTGAGTGAATCTACTCGATATTATTTGTACTCTGGTACGAGTATGATCATAGTCCAGTCCTAAATGTGAAAATGTACATGACCCGCGGCGGCCGCAGCATAGTAGGCGCACAGTTGGTGCACAGAAACAAATATGAAAATCTGCCATTTAGCTTCTGTCACAGTGGGTGCGGGTATACGCGAATAATATAAACACGCGAAACCGTCCAATATTTTAATCATACTCATATCACATTGACAAAAATGGCAAAGTGCGAACAAAATGTATGAATTAAAGTAAAATGTCTGCTCATGACTTATATTTATTAGAGAATACCTTTCTAAGAAGACAAAGATTTAGGAAGTTTTAAAGAACAAAGCTATCTTTGGATGAAAGAATCAACTTAATTATGTATTGAATGTAATCAAGGGTATGGTGGGGATAGTTTGTTCCTCGCTGATCCCACAAATATTAAGCTCTCGTATTAAATCAGTTAAATTTTTTCCGTAATTTTCTCAACAAAACTAACATATAATAGCCGCAAATTTCCAAACACAACGGGATCTGTCCGCAAGTCGCAAATGTACGCACGTACATGCGTCAACTGACCCCATGCTATTGGGAAAGCTTGTATTAAAAGCAAGTAGTTTGGGTCATATGCACGTAGTTGCGTCCATCATAAAATTCGCATATTTACGGTTCCATTGAGAGAAGAAGGGTGGTCTCAATACCCACATTGAGATGTTGTTGATGAAGCCGAATTCCGTACGAATTTATAAAGTCGTCTTTCGAACACATCAGGCGCTCGTCGCGAGTTCTTGATTACGGTAACCTTAAAAGGAGTGCTCGTGGAGGGTTTAAAAAAACCATGTTTCTTCGCTTTTTAGGGATTAATTTGTGAGCATTAAATATGTGTTATACCCCAATTCCTTGCTACTTGTCATATGCTGCTCGGCAGTTTTCTGGCCGAGGTTTTGTGCAAGTCATGGGAGGAGGCGTTGTAGGAATAAATATCCGACTTATGTATTTAGACCAAACTACTTCCATGATACGCGCTTGTTTCATATGGTTACGAACTAGTGCTATCTAGCCTCTGATTTTTCTAGCTAGGTAGCTCCAGCCGCAACAGTATAGCTTTAGTACCGCTTTAATCACGCCCGTGCTTTTTAGCTTAAACTCTATGTCGTTTTTTCGGCTCATATGCCTTTTCGCCATTCACATGTAGGCCAAGTAGCTAAAGTATCAGTTTGAGTTTGGGTTGGGTTGAGGATAGTCAAGGTGTTCTCTAGTTCTTCTTCGAGTACTGAACTTCTGTCTTCAAAAATGTTTTCCTCTAAAATTGTTCCAAAATCTCAGAAAAACTCGATAAATTCGGTAGGAGACTGATTGAGGTGAATTTCACACACAACCACTCTCACAGCGTAACACCTAGATGCAACCCTCTTACTCATAGACAAAATATAATTTGAAATTGTAGCCCATCATTAATGATCGATCAGATCATTCAACTTGGCCTCCCTTTACCTAATGACAAGATAGTTCTCAAGATAGCAGTCCGAAACATCATAACAAAAACAAACAATATTTGTTTGTTCGTCCATTATGTTGCACACCCCATGTGTATTAACTTATCGTTTTTCACCGTATAGTTTGGTGATAACACAATGTATGTCCGTAGTATGAGTGAGCCATGATTAAAACCCAAATATATTTATTTCACCCCAGTTAAACAGCAATTTGTGCATTTAAAGCATTGTCCCAGATAAACCCACACCAGATGCGAAACCTCACACCTAACGCCTGAAACAAGAATTGGTTTAAAGCTCCTCCTCCTTGGGATGTCCAGCCATCCCAAGAAATAGTCAGGGCAAGCTCTAGTGTGATTCTAAACGCGAGCCACGCGAGTCTTTTGGTTTACTCCGAGAGCGTTACGAAAAATAATGAATCTTTATTTTATTTTTGGTAAAAATGCCTGGTTATAAGTGCCTTTATTTCAATTGTTCTACTAGAAGCGGTGGCGAAAAATCATTATTTAAATTACCCCGCGATCCTGAAAGGTATGTATAAATGTTGTTTAATGCCACTTGTTTCCAAAATTATTGCATATTCCAAAATCGAATGAGCATGAAATTCAATTAAATCTGAAAACTGGCAGATACAATGTTATAGTTAAATCTTTTTTAAATTCAACTAATGTTATACACTGCCCGCCAGAATATTGGCCACTTATGGGAATTTTCTTTATTATTATGATATCGGAACTTTTGCTTTAACCAACCAATTCTGCATGTCTGACAATCTAAAAATGCATTTTAACATTGAAAATGTTTCTGTTTTCTTAGTAGAGGGCCTCAAATCGTGAAAAAGGGCGTGCTACATTTGCCACATTCATGACGTCATACGTGTGAGAGATCGTGTTAGTTTTTTATTTAAATCTAAATTTTGTTATAACGTGTCGGAATCGGTTCAAATGACTAAAATAAATTGGAACTAACTCAAACTAACCGAAAGTTTATTGAACGACTAACCAAAAGCACCAAAATGGGCTAAAATGTATCGGAACAGGTTACAAAAATTGAAGTAAGTTAAAACTAATCAAAACGAACCGAATTTTGGCGACTAACCAAAACTAACCAAAAACATTAAATTTTATTATAACGTGTGGGAACCGGTTCAAATAACTAAAATAAATTGGAATTAACTGAAACTAACCGAAAGTTGATTGGACCACTAACCAAAACTAACCATAAGCTCCAAAACGGGCTAAAACCTATCGGAACAGGTTACAAAAAATGTTAAAATTAACCAAAACCAACCGAATTTTGGCGACTAACGAAAACAAATCACAAACATTAAATTTGATTATAACGTATCGAAACTGGTTCAAGTGACTAAAATAGTTTGGAACTAACTGAAAGTAACCGAAAGTTGATTGAATGACTAACGAAAACTAACCAAAGGTAACTAAAAGCACCAAAATGAGCCAAAACTTATCAGAACAGATTACAAATGTTAAGTTAAAGCAAACCTAAATAAACCGAATTTTGGCGACAGACCAAAACTAACCAAACACCACAAACGCTTATAACGTACCGGAACCGGTTCAAATGACTAAAATGTATTAAAACTAACTGAACTTTACCGAAAGTTGATTGAACGACTAACTAACCAAAAGTAACCAAAAGCACCAAAATGGGCTAAAACGCATCGAAATAGATTTAAAATATTGAAGTAAGTTCAAACTAACCCAAATTAACCGAATATTCGTGACTAACCAAATCTAACCAAAAACACTAAAAATGCTTATAACGTCTCAGTACCGGTTCAAATGACTAAAATAAATTGGAACTAACTGAATTTTATCCAAAGTTGATTGAACGACAAACCAAAAGTAAGTAAAAGCATCAAGTCGGGCTAAAACTGATCGAAATAGATTAAAAGTATTAAAACTAACCTAAATTAACCGAATTTTGGTGGCTAACCAAAAATAACCAAAAACACTAAAATTGTTTATAACGCATCGGAACTGGTTAAAATGATTAAAATAAACTAAAACTAACTGACAGTTGATTGAACGACTAACCAAGACTAACCAAAACTAATCCAATGTAACCATAAACACCAAAAAGGTCTAAACCTATCGGAACTAATTAAAGGTATTAAAATAAGTAACTAACCCAAATTAACCGAATTTTGGCGACTAACTAAATTAACCAAATACGTTTAAATTGGTTATAACGTTTTGAAACCTGTTCAATGGACTAAAATAAATTGGACCTGGCTGAAGGTAACCGAATGTTGATTGAATAACTAACCAAAAGTAACTAAAAGACCAAAACAGGCTAAAACGTATCGAAATAGATTAAAACTATGGAAGTAAGTTAAAACTAATACAAATTAACCGAATTTTGGTGACAAACCAAAAACACTAAAATTGGGTGTAACGTATCGGAACTGGTTCAAATGGCGGAAATAAATTAAAACTAACTGAAAATTAGCCTTTTTGGTGCTTTTGTTTACTTTTGGTTAGTCGTTTAACCAACTTTCGGTTAATTTTAGTTAATTTTAATTTATTTTAGTCATTTGAACCGGCTTCTATATGTTATTATCAATTTTAGTTTTCTTGGTTAGTTTGGGTTAGTCATTCAATCAACTTTCGGTTACTCTCAGTTAGTTCTATTTTATTTTCGTTATTTGAACCGGTTGCGATACGTTATAACCAGTTTGAATGTTTTTGGTCAATTTAAGTTAGTCGCCAGACTTCGGTTAAATTCATCTTAATATAATATTTTTAATTTGTGCCGATACGTTTTAGCCTTTTTTTGGTGCTTTTGGATACTTGTGGTTAGTTTTGGTTAGTCGTTCGATCAATTTTCGATTGATTTCAGTTAATTTTAAATTATTTGTGTCATTTGAACATCGGAACTTGTTCAAATGACATTATAACCAATTTTAATGTTTTTGGTTAGTTTAGGTTAGTCGTAAATATTCGGTTAATTTGTTTTTTTTTAATTACTTTACCATTTTGAATCTGTTCCGATAGATTTGAGCCCATTTTGGTGCTTTTATTTGCTTTTGGTTAAATTTAATTAGTTATTCAATCAACTTTCGGTTACTTTTAGCTAGTTCCAATTTATATTAGTCGTTTGAATCGGTTCCGATTTGTTTTAATCAAATTTTATGTGTTTGGTTAGTTTTGGTTAGTCCTTAAAATTTGGCTCGTTTTGGTTGGTTTGGTTATTTTAATGTTTGCAACCTGTTGTGATACGTTTTAGCCCGTTTTAGTGCTTTTGGTTCCTTTTGGTTAGTCGTTCAATCAACTTTCGGTTAGTTTCAGTTAGTTCCAATTTAATTTAGTCATTTGAACGGATTCCGATACCTTATGATCAAATTTAAGTTTAAATAAACAAACTAACACGATTACTCACGCCTATGACTTCATGTGGCAAATGTAGCATTTACTTTTTCACTATTTGAGGCCCTATGTTAGGATAATAGAAACATTTTCAATATTAAAATAACCTTAAATCGGCATGCATTAAAGCGTAGTAAGGGAATTTCTGTAGAAAAGTCAGAGCAGCCATAATTACACAAGATTTCCATGACCGCCTGTTGGGAAAAAGAAAGTGAATGCTTATTGCAAATTTTTATTTTTTCTGAACCAGTCCACCAACAAAACACATTTTCATTTAATTGGTGCAGACCAACTATTTTAATTTTGAAGAACAATTCTATAATCATACCCAGATTATTTGGTGCAGGCCGCGTATAACCGCCACGTCAAGGTTTAAGTTAGCTGGCCAGGAATTTGCCGATCTTTTGCATCTTGTGTGGGTTTATCTGGGGCATTGTATTCAGTTACTCCTTAGTCCGAACATGATGGATTGTCGGTAGACTAATTTCCATCAAGGAAAACGTTATTATCATCCTCAATGTAATATGTTTTTGTCTCCGTCAATGATGTGTAAACAAAAATATTTTATGTCAAATAAAAAGAGCATTTTTTTACCCTCTCAAAAGCGATAATGGGGTCGCCCACGCTGTTTCCGCTTTTCTATCCACTACTAGAGAAATTGAAATAAGATTTTAGTGCCTTACAAATACTGAACCGTGAAGGATCGGTCCGGTCATCGTTCTGCTTGGGTTTGGCGCCAAGAACATCTACCCAGTCGTAACTCTGACCCCAAGTTATTTAATCGATTTCTCATTTGTTTGCACAGATATTTAGAAAATATCTGGTGTACTCTGTGTTCCCTTTTTGCAACACTGAATTAAGGACTCTTTGGGCGTTTTAACGCATTTTCTCGAGACATACAACTTGTAGCGTCTCTCCTGTTGGAGATGGAAGAAGATAAAATGGCGGTTGGAAACTTGTAGTTAGACCGATCTATTCCCGTGCTCAAGATTCGAATAAAGTTTCGAAGTCTTAAAACTCTGGTGAAGTTAATTTAAGAGAATTACAGAAGAAAAAAATAACAAGGTACTTTGTGTGAACGAAAAAGCAGTTAATTAAAATAAAGAAAGTTTGATTCAATTCAGTAAAGAGAGGAGTTAATGTTAAATTAAATAATCAAGAAGTTTTGTTAGATATATTTTATTAATAGTTAATCTGAAGTAAAGTATTTAGTTTTACGTATGAAAGGATGAATGCATGAAAGTAGTTAGAAAACAGTTTATATATTGATCATATTTAATACAAATTAAACCTTGCATTATTAAAGTACGTAATACCTAAAATACATCTTTCAATTCACACCCTATGATCACAACCCCACCAACCTATTTTGATAAAGTCCGCTAAGTAAAGTGGATCATTATAAAGTTAATTAATACCCCCTCCTTTGTGGTGATATATGATTTAAGAAGTAATTGTTTATACCGACCACATTAACCACCAGTCGATTAGCATCACACTGCTAAACATGAGCTAGATCAGATGTAATATTTTGCTGCCGCCCCTTGCTGTTGCTATCGTACCAGAGAGTTGTCGCATTGTCAGCCAAAATGGTAAACCTACCCTTGATGTTGAGTTATGTCAAATCATTAATGTGGAATAGAAAGAGCATTGGGCCCAGAACAGAACCCTGTGGGACAATAAAATTCACTCTTTTGACAGCATTATTCGATGTCTCAAGCAGTCGAATGCGCTTTGAATAGGTCACAAAACACAGCGGCCGATGTACTCTCTCTCATTTATTCTAAATCCTTCAAACCTATCTATAAATAGTTCAAAAGCTGATAAATAACATCATTGGTGCCCCTATCAGTAATACCCAGATACTTCAGTTCGTGTCAATTTCTGGCAGGGGAACGAATGATGTTATTAATCAGCTTTTGAACTATTTATAGATAGGTCTGAAGGATTTAGAACAAATGAGAGGGGGTACATCGGCCGCTGTGTTTTGACTCGTGTCTACCTACAGCAAATTTTCGACCTTCGGACCTGCGAATTTGGCAGCAGCCTGGTGTCGTTCTAATATTTAGTGGAGTAAAATACAAATGAAAAGTCGCTTCCTTCTTCAAAAAAATTTTTTTGAGGTATAACCAGTTCAGTCCATTAAAATATGTTTACCTATGTTCCTGTCTATATGAAATGGGTGATTACGACTTTTTTCATTGGTTCAGACTTTTTTTATGGCAACAAAAGTCGAAAATTTTAATAAAACAATTTTTCCACTTTTTTATACATAACACCTGATAACTGTGAAAATACTCTGTATAATAATAGTATATTATTTTATATCGAGGAAGAGTAACTTTTCCTCCAAATAAAATATGCTGTTTTTTCTTCAAATGTCGACAAATTAATGCAAAAACATCTCTTTTTAATAGTAATAATATCTAATTATTATTAAAGTTAAGTGGGTTTGCAAGGCGGCTTAGACCGGTGTCGGTAAATAGGCACAGGTTGTTGCTATAGTAATGTAACATAAAGCTGTCAGTGGACACTGTCAACAATAATTATTTTTTTAAGATTGCGTCTCCGATTGCGTTTTAATTCCGTATTAATAAGCAGTCATTGAGTAGGTTCGATTAAATAATAACCAATTTGTTCCTAAATTAGTGATTTTTAGAAATGCAGTCACAAATTGAGTGATAAATACAAATTGTAGTTTAATAAATCTTGAGTTGTTGACGCTTATTTTGTTTTCTGTTTGTATTGTATCTATGTTGCTATGACAACACTTTTACCTCCGCCGGCGGAAAAGTGAAAAGTAAAGCTCCGGCGGAGGAAAAACGAAACTTCACGGCCGCCTACACAGTCGAGTAATGACGGATTTACTGACGTTTGAAGAAAAAATAATTTTTCTTGATAGGATAAATAACATTTAAGCAAAGACCACAGTCATAATATTTTTATTGGATTTTCTTCTTATTTTTTTTAAATGGTATATAAACTTGAATGTTTATATTTTGAATAAGCTGCTTTTCGACCAGCGAAAAACTTTTTTATTTGTAACATTTTCTAGGTGTCACCAGCGTAAAAGTTTTAGCTAAAACTACAAAGAAGTTTAAAAAAAAAACGCAATCAATTATCATGTATACTTTTTGAAATATTTATTATTACTCATGCGCGGCGACTGCAGAGCCGAGCGCCCGGCCGCCGGGCCGAGACGCCAACCAGAGCTGAAACATACATTGCGTTTTATCGGGAGCGTTTTAACGGATCCTGTTTGGCGGGATGAGGACAACCTATAATTTTAAATCGAACAGTCTACACATATGCGGTCAAGACGCAGCGACAGAACGTGGTGATAACATGTTGCCGCCAAACAGGACCCTTTAAAACGGTCCCGCTAAAACGCAATGTATATTTCAGCACTTATACGCGCATTAGGTTTTGGGTTTATGTGTTTTGTCTAGCACAGACTAGCTTTGTCATGCTTTCACGAGCTATTACAACCATTAACATTGGTTCCACTATCTTTATTTCACGAGGATGGTACGATGAGGAAGACGGCAAAATCTGATTTAGCAAGAAAAATAGAAAGTTTTGCACCAAACATAACCGAATGTTCGTAGATTCAATTATTATTGACGGAATGGTATGCAAAAATATCTGTTACTAAAATTTTAAGGGAAGGACGAAAACACAAAGCAAAACTGATAAATTTGGTGTTTGATACTTACTCTTCAAATTCATTAAAAAATGCCGAAAGAAACAGACGTAGAGATTTTACTGCGGATATTAAAGTATCCGGTGCTCGAAAAGTTCCGAAATTTAAAGAATTTATAAAGTCTTCTTCAAATAAGCAACCATTATTAAATTATTTAACCAACTATTTTTTGGAAAAGGGACCATCTATACTTGATAATGAGGAAGAAATAATAATAGCAGGAGGATTTAAAAATACTGTAAGTTGTTTTCTGATAACCAGAAACGGTAATATGCAAAGTTCAGAAAAATTAAATAGTAACCAAATGAAGGAGATACCAGAATAATACTTCACGTCTTAAATGATCTTTGCAATTCGATTTTAGTAAAATCTGTAAATACTGATATTTTCATTTTGCTAATTCATTATTACTGTATGATTCCTGATATGACCGGATATAACGTATTCATGCAATTGGGCCGCAGTATATATACAAGTACGCACTTTGTGTCTTTGTCCCAAATTGTAGCAAATATTGGACAAAAAGTTTGTAAAAAATTATTAGCCGTTCACTGTCTTACTGGTTGCGATACAACGAATGCATTTTACAAAATAGGAAAAAAAAACGGCTTTTGATGTTTTATGTGCAACAAGTTGGAAGACCTCGAGAAGCTTCCAGAACTTTCTGAAAAAGACGCTATTGATGTATGTCAGCAATATATTCTGTTTTTGTATAAGAATAATGTGCCAGGAATTCGTAACCTTAACGAATTACGTTATAAGTTAACACGAACTACAAATCGGCCAGCATCAGAATTACCTCCGACGGATGAGGCATTCCAACAACATCTAAAAAGGTAAACTCTGAAATATCTATAATTTTGTATTATTTTTAAGTATAACTAATAGTTTAAAACGTTTATTTTAGATGTATATATCAGTTAAAAATATGGTACAGCAGTCACGTAAACAAAGTGACATTCGAGAATCCCAGTAATTATGGACAGACTTTTGAAAATGAATCATGGGCCCCAATTTTCTCAATAGAGGATCCAGTACCAGATGTTGTGGGAAAAACTGTATTATTTTGGTGTTCTGATAAAAATTGTAATAATAATAGGTGCTCTTGTGTTTCACAAGGACTTAAGTGTTGCAGCGACTGCAAATATGCGTGCGATAATGGACTACTTACTGCCAAAGAATGCTCATTCTATTCTGAAGTTGAAGATTTTTACTAAATTATATTTTAAATATTTTTTTTTCATATTTATTAAACGATTTTTTTTCATATATGTACTGATACATATTGAGGTAGTCGAATAACATAAATGATTATTGTGGTTATATTGAAACTGTACAGTTAAGGTACTATATAAAATTGCTTAATTTTGAATAACAATGTTATATGGCAATAGACATTTCACTATAACTATATACATATATTTTGATTAAAACATTACTTACAATGAAGCAAAAATGAAACAAGAAATACAATATCGCCAATTAACATGATATCAATTTACATAATATTAAGTTATTTAAAGCGGCGCGTTAACTAAACGAGATACGGACTGCAGTGGGCGCGCGCGGAAGAAACTATTTTTTATTATATGTGCAGCTTTGGAGGGTGGATTACTCGAAAAGTATTACACCTAGAGGGCTGGAGTTTTTTTTATAACTTTTTTGTACTTTTGGCTAAAACTATCACGCTGGTGATATCCAGAAAATTTCAAAAATAAAAAAGTTTGTCACTGGTCGAAAAGTAGCTTATTCAAAATATAAACTTTCAAGTTCATATACCATTAAAAAAAAATGATAATAAAAATCAATGAAAACATTATGACTGTTGTCTTCGCTTAAATGTTATATATCATCTCAAGAAAAATTATTTTTATATAGGGAGTATTTCCAGAGTTATGAGGTGTTATGTATAAAAAAGTGGGCAAACTGATTTATTAAAATTTTCGACGTTTTTAGCTATAAAAAAAGTCTGAACCTATAAAAAAAAGTCGTAATTACCCATTTCATATAGCCAGGAATATATGTAATCATATTTTAATGGTCTGAACTGGTTATACCTCAAACAAATTTTTTGACTACTTTTCTTCGGTATTTTACTCCGCTAATTTCACTTCAAGCATGGCGCTTCGCTCGCTCCAGGGGCGCATCCAAACAAAACTAATCCAAAACAATGCCCAAGATCAAGAAAAAACAACTTTGAAAAATATATTAATTAGCACGTACGCATGCGTGAAAGCTCAAAATTGCCGTAGGTAGACGCAAATATTGTTCTCTACTCTTAGCAAGAGTAGACAGAAGTGATACAGTTCTGTAGTTGTCCGGATGATCGGATTCACCATCCTAATACAAGGGAACCATGACAAGTTAATGGCATTCGCCAAACCTCCAAAAGACAGGGTAACAGACTCATGATAATTTTAGCAGACAAACCATCATCCCCTGAAAGGTATACGAAACAGTATTTATTTCCTAAATTTCACTATTTGCTTTATTCTAGGTTTCTGGCATCGGTTTTTTGAAGCCATTGTTTTGCAAAATAATTTCAAGTCTATATATCACGATATTAATTTGTTTTCGCTCTAGGAAACGTTGAAAATAAACTTCAGAAGCAGCAGCCGTCTTTCCCAATTTCAATGTAAAATTCTAGAACGTTATATTTCTGTAAAATATCATATGTCATTTTATCTGACTTTCAAAATCTAAATAAGGACAGGACATAAAATGTCACATCGAAGCAAGATAAAAGACAAAGCGCAATTTTTCCAGCCTAAGTACGGCCAAAGAAAAATTTAAAAATAAAGACTTTCTGGGTAAAATAAATGTAAAGTGTATAGTAGCAATGAGAAGGTAATTTTATGTAGAATCGACCAAACAATGTACTATTAAAGAAATAAAACTTTATGTTTTCGCTACTTTTAATAACAACCGAATTACGCGGGCGCACCCAAAACAAACAATATTTTAAAAGTATTTGTATATCTCAAACGAACCAATATAGCCATGATTTGTTTACGCCACACTGCGGGCCAGGATTCACCTCGAAATATTGAAAAATCGTTGATTGAATTTATTTAGGAGAAAAAAAAACAATAACATGGTGTTTATTCAGAAAACGCAATCTGAAAATGTTGTCTTTGTATTTATCGACAAGGTGAGTTAAAAAATGTATGCTCTTTCGAAATTACCATATTTTCTAGTTGTGAATCCATTTCTCGTCCTTTTTTTGGTTTAGTGAGCTACTTACTATATAAAACGTTGATAGCTGGAAAGACTGCACGTATAAAAAATCCTAAATGAGGCGGAATTAAATTTTTCGATGAATGGAATAATTGATTCTATCAAATCGTCAATAATAATTCAGAAAAAAATTGATACACGTTCACTGTACCTAGTACAGTACAGTTCATTTGAAAATGAGTCAAAGTAACATTATTGAATTTGCAAATTACTTGTTCTAATTTTGTGCAAAACTTAAATGGTTTCTTATAAGCAAAGTTAATTTGATACGAAATACTGCTGGAAGCTCAATATTTGTGTTGCAAATTTAAGTATCTAAAGACGTATGGCACGTATAAGCTGTATAAGAATTATCAAAAACACACATTTGTTACTAATGGAGAACCTATATAACAAATAAAATATATATTAACTAAAATTTTAATTCTATTCTGATTCACTTTCGGAGGAGCTGCTATCACTATCAAGGGATCCATTAACTGTATTTGGCTCCAATAAATTTAGCTCTTCTGGACAAAATTGTTTCTTTTCAAGTTTATTTCTGAGACTTGTGATTTTTGAATCCGAAGACACAAGTAAATTGTTGAAATTATCTATATTCGTAAGCATTCTGTTACATTTTCGTGAGTTGTATTCTCTAAACCCTAAACCTCCTACACTCTTTATTCCGCAGCTCTTGGGCTTCTTCTGACAGTTGGCTTATCAGTACTGGTAACGACTCGATGACGGCGGAACCATGAAGAAGAGTTTTATGAATGCTAACAGGCATTCTATACCAAGGATATACAGATACAAAAAGCTGTGCAGTTTCTAATGTGTATGTATTAAATTCAAAAAATTTGCTCGAAGCTCCTTGAAGGATGATATAAAATGGACATATTAAGTTGACTTAAGTTGCTGCTGATATGGCAAAATCTTAAAAGAACTTTCTTGCACAATGACCATTGTTCAAACTTTCAGTTCCCTGTTTAAGTTGTTAATTAAAAATTGCCAATCTTGATCTGATTACCACTATTAAGAATCTTTAGCGAGCAAAGACCTGGGATCGGAATGCACAAATCATGTTAACTGGAATAACCAATTTATATTATCCTAATTTAGAACACGCCGCGGTACTAAAACCGAGGTTGGAATTTACAAAACATGTTAAAATGCTAGTTGCCACATTAAAATTTTCGGCGAATTTTAAGTGTTCTTAGTAAAAACACTTTAACAGCTGAGCAGGTGCAGAATCCAGATTTTTCGAGGAGAAAAACGAGAAACAAGCCTTGAAAGATGGTATAAAAAGCTAAAAATCTCTGAAAAGTACCAGTCAGAAAATGTTCTTCACGCGCACGAAAAATTAGTAAAACTTGATCTATCACGAATGTTACGCAGCCCAAATGGTTAAACAGTATTAACCAACTTGCGAAAGTCTCTAGGTACCAGAGGCCCGTGGAAAGAAAATAAGTAGTTAAGAAAAGTAGGTACTACATGAAACGCTGTTCGAAATTCGTCACTCGTCGTGAGGGAAGGTGTACTAAAATATATTAAGGCTTGGATTGCAGGTTACGGATTAGTATTAAGACCTAGAAGGTAAGTTCAGCTGTAATTCATAATGATTAGGGTACCTGTATTTATAGAAAC
Source organism: Pissodes strobi (assembly GCA_016904865.1). NCBI lineage: Eukaryota > Metazoa > Arthropoda > Insecta > Coleoptera > Curculionidae > Pissodes > Pissodes strobi. The sequence continues at coordinate 121,067 of MU183714.1, forward strand.
ATAAACCATGTATATCATCTGATATTTTTATGAACCCCTCATCATGACTACCCGTAACCACCAAAAGCCATAAGAAAATATAGCAATTTTATTAAATTATGCCATTCTTTTGTATAACAACTCAACTCATAGTGCATCCAAATATACCCATTTTCAAATTCTCTGAGGCAAATCAGATTATAAAAACCCTTTAGAGCCTTCAAATGATTAAACCCTTTCTCAAAACAACAAGAACATGCAGAAAATATTAAAATAATTACCCAAGAACTTCACGAAAGATTAACCTCACAACCATAACCTTCTTTAGATAAAATATATAAAAGCCGAAATTTAGTAAATATCGATCCTAACAAGCCAAAACTTTCCCACACAAAACAAAATTTAAAGAATGAAATAAATATAAAAAAGTAAACAAACCTATTGTAGAGAAAAGTAATGTTGTAGCAATCCAGAATAGACAAATCCATAAAAACGTATTAAAACCACAACGTATAATTGTTTCAAATGAGACAAATCATCCCATTCCTGTTCCTTCTACCAATAGCTACGAACATGGAAGTAAAAAGCATTAGATACCCCATACTACCAACGGCCATAGGAAAACCTATATATCTCCTACTCAACACACATCCAATTTTCAGATAACTATCACAGAAATATAAAGTCCCTTATTTAATGTAAAAAAAAATATTTTAATTCAAACAAACAAAACTATTTTCAACACAAAACAAAATGAAAGCTTTTCAATTCATGCTTCCTATAAATTTATTCAAACTTATGAATATCTGCAGACAATTTTAAGAAGTATAAAAAATTTTCACAAACCCAATCGATCAAAAAGAGGACTACTTAATGTAGTAGGCAAAGTCGACAAATGGCTCTTTGGCACTATAGACTTAGACGATGAAACCCGTTATAATACTTATTTTTTGATGCTAAAAAAAGTAAAAAATCTTAAATAAAAACTATTACAAGTAACAATCAATTCTATCCACTGTTTCACAGGAATATACTAAAAATTTAAAAAAACGAATACTAGTCAAATATTTATAGTAGACAAAATTAATTTACTTGTAAAGAACCGGTTAGATCTATCTAATGCCTTGTATATGTCTTTACTTTTGGACAATATAATGTTGCAATTAAATACCTTAAATTCTGTAATAAATAATATTGAAAATACAGGGCTTATGCAAATAAAATGCACAACTTCATACTCAATCCTAACCAACTTTTAACATTGATAGAAAGTATAAAAACAATAGACGGTCCAAACCGAATACCTGAATTTAAGGAATTAATAAACTTTTATAACTTTTTACCTGTCCAACTTATTATTAAAAATAACTCAATTTTATTTCCAGTACACATACCAATTGTTTTTCCCAACCACTATATCCTTTACAAACTCTACCCAACACCTGTAACAAATAAAACCATTCTCCTATCTAATCCTTACGTTCTACTCACGAAAGAAGATTACTGGACCACGGAAGAAGAATGACCGCAACTAGAAAACCTTTTTATCTGCAAACAAACCGCCCTATCGAAAGGCGGACGTTGCCTATTTGAGCTGCTTACAACATCAAATAATATGTGTCCGTTAATCAATGTGAACTACCAAAGAAGTACCATTCAACGCCTAAATGGTAACGAAATTTTGGTCATTCCTCTGAACGAGACAATTGCCCGGACAAATGTCAGCGAGGTCTCTATAAAATCCCTGAGCGGAGTACTGTGACCCTATCTATGTGCCCTGTTGAGATAGATAAGAAAACGTACGAAGATGAAAGAAAAACACAACTTCAATATGTGTTGGAACTGCCAAATTTTCGAATGTCCAAAGTAGTAATAATATTTCCAAGTTAACCACCGAAGAAATAAACTTGCATGAATTGAAGACAGCTCTGAAAATATTGTGAACAATCTAGTTGCACTCTCTGGGGACTCCCGGAAATTCGACGAATCTTTGGATGGCTCCAATTTCATCCCATGCCGCCCTTATATATGGAATTCTGCTGTATATCAGCCACTGGAGCCCTTACTTTCCGAACTTAAGGAGGGAGGAGTTATGTGATGCAACCAGGCCGATAACCCAAGGACCCAACATTCCTGCCGATCAGTTATTATTATTTTTTATTAATTGTATACACATATTTATAATTTAGTAGAATCGGCATTTTTATTATTAGGACACATAATTACATTTTACATTTCACTTATCATTTAATTCTCAAAAGATAAAGTAAAGATAGTCAAAAACTTTTGTATATAATTATTTTGAATAAAATTCCAATAGTAATTCCATCACCCATCACTCAGGAAAATATGGCATGTGCCCTACACGGCGCGTATCGGCAAAAATATTTTATTGCAAAATCAAGTAAATTGTCCAAGGAAATTAAATATATGTACCTCAAACTGGAGCTCTACTAAGCTCTTAAGATTCGCTATCAAATTTGGATGAATTGCTTTATATAAAGAATATTCGAAACCCATCCGCTCAAATTTAATTATAATATAATCTAACTAATCTAAATCTAACTAAATAGAAGCATTATGTTTAGAAGGTTTAAACTTATCTCCAAATAATTCAGCCATGCTTAATGACAAATACAAAACTGGAACTTAATTTTTCGTAGTTAAACTTGTACAAACTTCCTATAAATTTTTACAAGTGCGCAGAAGAACTTAATGTGATTTGTGGTTGCTATATCACTACGCGTAATGGAAGCTGACAAAACAAATGTTGTTGATTTTAGAAACTTCAAAGTCTACGCGATCAGAATCGAGCATAAAAAATGTTAAGTTTGGACAAAAATTGGGGTCTTATTCAATATTTTGAAGCCCACAGTGCGCCGTCAGACTTAGTTTAAAAATCCAACTGGGGAAGGCGAAGTAAGTTTTTATGTAACTCTTCGAGTTTACCCTGTATCTCGTAAATACATCAAAAATAAGCTAACCTGAATATCTTTTCCTAGAATAAATAAATTATCTTTATGAGGGATTAAATTACATAAGGGCAGCTTAAACTTACGATCAACTCCTTGTCCGGGCCCCAAAATGTTCCTCCTCAATTCCTCCTGCTGTCTTGTATTATCCATAGGTGGATAGTAAACTTCGTCAGCAAAATTAGCATGCGGATTATCCACACTTGGTGTATATTTGATAATGGCCACTTCCTGTGGATCTAGTTCTTCTTGACCCTCCAGGGCCCGTAACGCGCCTTCTAAATCGTTATCCGAGAGATGAGCACATGAGTCAGGGTCAAAATCTACCCTGCAATATATTAGATTGCATGAATATTAGATATTAGATTTGCAGTAATAATAAATCATTCATTTTTCCAATTAAAAAATATTTGAAAAGTGTTCTGGAATAACCAGGAAAAAGGTCATAATATAATATCGTTATGCAAAACACATCTATCCAAAAATGTTACCACAGTAAAAACAGTTTTCTTCTAATAGAAAGTACTTAAGTTTACTTTTAAACTCATTTCTATTCTAATCCTTAATCTCAATACTTTATGCTTCATAAAACCGACAGGCATTAAATATTGGGTCATATGAATAAAAACGAGCATTTGCTTATCTTGCAAAACTCAAAGTAGCTTCAAGGGGTATGAATAAAATTGTAAGTAAATCCTTTTGCTTAAAAGTAGGAATAAGTATTAGCTTCAAACGTATGAATAAAGTCATCCATTTACTTGCGGAAAAGTGATGCTACTCTGCTGTTCAATAGCATCAGAGCTGTCAGCATTAGAGGTTTCGCGAATTCCACGTGGAACGGCCTTCGTCTGTCTTTACACGGTTGTGTGGTTGCAAGTAAAAATGGCTGAAATGATAAATTTTCGAAATGTAAAGAACTCCAAACAACGACGTACACCGCGAACGAGTGATTTTAAAAGCATGTTCCGGTTGAAGAGGAAAATTGGAGTGGTTAGCTTAGGCAAAAGAGTGGTGCATTATCAGCCGTCCAGAAAATGAAAATCTATTTAAGATATTTGTAAAATCCAGGTTTCCAAAGTGGATTTGACGAAGAGCTAGGCATTGAGCAGTCCACTGCTTCTCAAACTGTGCGAATAGTAGTTACAAAAAGAATTCCTAAAAGTCACCATGCCGTAATGGAAGCTAAAAAACTGCGAGTAAGTAAATTTAGATTTCGGACTGCTATTGGAGCACTGGACTGTTCACACGTGAAGATAGAGAAACCTAAAGTACACGGGGACGAATACATAAACTGCAAAGGAGAATCAATTTTGAAGGTGCAAGCTACGTGTAATGGAAAGTACATATTCACCAGCGTGGATGTAAGCTGGCCTGGTTCTGTACATGACAGTCGAATCTGGAAAAATTTCTACGTGAGAGAAGTAATGCGATTTGGAATTGAGCCTTGGCTTATGACTTATTTTCGAGAACCTGTCGACAGAGACGTAAAGAAGGCTTACAATAAACTCTTGTCAAAAGAAAGGGCAATAATCGAGCAGTGTTTGGGGCATCTGAAACGGCGCTTTCCCATACTGAAATATTGTTGTCGCGTGACACTGGCTAATGTTCCAGATGTAATTGTAGCTTGTATCATTTTACGCAACATTGCTAAGGCCTTGCAGGCAATGATGAAGCTGAAGACGTCGTACTTGTTGTCCGCGGTCAGGAAGTGCGTTAAGCCATAGACTATGGTTAAGCTTTAGCTAATATAATCCAAAATTATAAGGCAGAGTAACTAGTGATTATGTGATATGAGCTTTTACTCGTTTTTATCAGGCGTTTGCTTGCAAGTATAAGGTTATCATTATCCATATTTTTACTCCTACCTCTTGCTCTAAACATTTGCTTTACCTTCTGTCTTATGCTTATAAGCATTTACTTTTTTTATTCATATGGCCCAATGTGTCTCTTTGATAAAAAAAAATTGTTTTATGAGCATTTGAGAACTGTAATTATTCCATCATACTTGTGTTATAATTATGGGTTTGTTAATTATATTTCAGCACTGATATGGGTAAATACATGTTTTTCGTATATTCGCAACAAGCAAGGTTAATGAATGAATGAAACCACGTTTCTTGTATCAAAGTCATGCAGCAACTGATAATCTCTTACCCAATGTAAGATAGCAAATGATAGAATAATATATAGCTAGAAAATACTATACTAAGAAAATAATCTTTTTATTTAGGAAACCTTAGTCCATAGCACCTACTGTGCAGCTTTCCAAGCAGCAATATGACTGTGCCGAGTCTGCAACCTTTATCTGTCGTCAAATATTTTGAAACATGGTAGGGTTCGCATTCTTCGGGCAGATGAGAATATTCAAAAATTGGTTTTAGTCATCTAGAGCAAGTATATTTTTCAGACCATAGCTCCCTTTTGATAAAAACATCCTCGATCAAGCCATTTAAGGATACTATTGCAATTTGGGCTTGGTCACCAAATGATCTTTGTGCTATATTTTGTCGCCTACTCAATCCCAAAGTTGCGAGCCTTCACTGGCTCAATTGGTTTTAATTTGCAATGATATGTTAGTAATCGTCGCACTTTTATTTCACGTTCTTTAGCAGCTTCATTAATAACTTATTTTTTTTATTTTGACTTATCAACTGCAATTTTTTTTAAATTCCCCTTTTGCATGTCGGTTTCTCAGTCACTTAGATTATAATATCTGATTTCTTCCAATAAGTGCTATCATTTACTAAAAATATTCTTTAAAAACACCTGCAGTCATTTCCTCAGTCTATTTTAATTGGATTAGTAAACCAGCATTTAGAAATCCCCTATCACTTCCAACATGTGTTATTATTAGCCTACGTATTTCGGTAGAAGGCATTTTTAAGCGTTCCATAAATGTTTGGCGAGAGCTTTGAATATCTTTATCCTGCCACGTCCTTCATCCAAGTAAAAAAACGTCTTTTCCTTCGTTTCTTTAATTTTCGAATATCTCTCAAATACTGTCTTCTCCAACATACTATTTCTGCTCTGCCGATTAGTACCGATTTTCGCTTTTGCTTCTCATATGTGAAGTTCAATTTGTGAAATAGTTTCCTTAAGGTGATTCTATTTATTTGTTACAAGTTCTCGCTTTCTTTCACAGCGCTCAAAAATTTAAACTATGTTGAAATAAAATGACTGAACTTTCCTTCTTATGACACTTTGCAAGTCCTCATCAAAATGAAGTGCAATTTTTTAGGACAGACTAAACTAATTGTCTCCTTTCTCTCTCTAAGAAATTCTATAGGTTGTATAATTTCACTAACGCCTGTCATATTGGCATATGTTGATACTAAACCCATTATAGTGCTAGAAGGCATTTGATATATAAGCGTATACCCTTACTTCTACGTGGAGCAAAATTTTACGCCATTTTTCATAAACACAATGTAGCAAGTCAGACACAATACTAAATGTACTTGCTTTCATATAAAGCTTATCTACACGAATTAAGGGAAGTTTACTTAAAATGGGATACTGTGGTAAAACGGGATGCTATAATTATTTTGTAGTACATGTAGCGCCATATGTTGTGTAATTGCCCAAATACTTCCTCTCAGTGCACTGTATGAGTAACCTTTAGCAGTTTGACAAAATCGTGACTGGTGCAACGCCATAAACGACCACTTAACATATGAAATTTTAAAGTTATATTTTTATATGAAAAACGTGCAGGCATTGTTTGTTTACATGTTGATGTGTTGGTAAAATGAGACGTGGTATGTGCTTCTAAAACGGGATATATCCCATTTTAGAAGCACAATTCTAGTTTTCTCTATTAATTTAAATACAATTGCGGTGAACATTGTTAATATTATTTTATTTGAGGATCAATATTACTATTAACAAATATGTCACCTCGGAAAACAACTCGGCCATCTTGGTCCGACTAAGGAATGGCGAAAGCAATTAGATCGGTTTCAAGCGGTTAAAAGCGGCAAAAGTTTTTTCGGTACCAAAACGCACCTTTGATCAGAGGGTGAAAAACTTGGATAAAAAAATTGCCGGTAATGAAAAACGCTTGGGAAGTAGACAACGAAACTTTTCGCGCCAGATGAAAGAACTAGTTGACTACGTAAGAACTATGGAGGACCTGCTTTTTGGTTTAACGTCTACAGATTTGCGTAGGTAGGCGCTTGAATTAGCGGAAGCAAACAATTTGAAATACTATTTTAATGAAAATAAAAATGGCTGAATAAGTTTGGATCCGATCATTTATGAAAATATATACATATTCCCTGAGGAAACCTGAAGCAACATCGGATACACGCGTCAGGGGCTTTAATAGCATTGCCGTGGGCAAATGCTTTGGTTTGCTAGAGTCCCTGCAAGATAGATTCGTGTATGCATCATCTAGAATATTCAACGTCGATGAGACGGGCTCAACAACTGTGCAGAGGTGTCTATCTAAGGTGATTGCAATGAAAAGTAGGAAGCAAGTGGGAACGTTAACCTCAGCAGAACGGGAAGCACTTTGCACTACGGTGATATGCATGAGTGCTGCAAGGACATGTGTTCATGTGTCATTTTCCCACGAGAGTTTTTGATTGGACTACCGCAAGGGCAGCAACACCCAATAATGAAATGGATGGTTTTGTGAAAACTGACTTATTTCCTATTAATTGCCACGTTTTCACTGACGATATGTTTATAGCTACTAATCCCATTGATCAGCCAGAAAATGAACCAATTTCAACGGAATAGGGCTCACCACCTCCATTTACTTCATATTCAGCCTATCACTACCACAGTCAAGATAAACTCGTCCACATGAGTCAGATAATATCTTGTCCAGTGATGATGATAAACCTCTGGCCAATATTCTTCCAGAAATGATTCAACCATACCCAAAATCACATTAACCCATTAGCGGCCAACGTCTTCAATTGACGACAGCCTGTTTGGAGAGGCGTGGACGAGTCGAAATTGCTATAACGGTAAATTAAATGAGCGTAAAGGGTTAAGAGGGGATACCACTTGTATGGTATGCGTTTACGCCAGTTTGCAATTGTAGAGCACATGTTTCTAAAAATAGTTATTTGTAGTAAGCGGTTTTCGGGGTGCATATCACGATAATGGTTTTATCATAATATTTTTTTTATTTAATGAGGTAAGTTGTGCTATATCTTTTTTTTTATTAGAATAGATTTATTTTAAGTATACCGACATACATTTTTCCAAAATGTTTTAGTAAAAACAGCTAAATCGTATGTTGATAAATAGTGTCCTCAAATGAAGACGCTGGGCTGATATAGTATATTATTTTATATGGAGGAAAAGTAAATTTTCCTCCAAATAAAATATGCTGTTTTTTCTTCAAATGTCGACAAATTATTACAAAAACGTCTTTTTTTAATAGTAATAATAATTATTATTAAAGATAAGTGGGTTCGCAAGGCGGCTTAGACCGGTGCGGTGTCGGTGAATAGGCTCAGTTTGTTGCTATAGTAATGTCACATAAAGCTGTCAGTGGACACTGTCAACAATAATTTTTTTTTAAAATTGCGTCTTCGATTGCGTTTTAATTCTGTATTGATAAGCAGTTATTGAGTAAGTTCGATTAAATAATAACTAATTTGTTCCTAAATTAGTGATTTTTAGAAATGCAGTCACAAATTGAGTGATAAATACAAATTTTAGTTTAATAACTCTTGAGTTGTTGACGCTTATTTTGATGTTTGTTTGTATTGTATCTATGTTGATATGACAACACTTTTACCTCCGCCGGCGGAAAAGTGAAAAGTAAAGCTCCGGCGGAGGAAAAACGAAACTTCACTGCCGCCTACACAGTCGAGTAATGATGGATTTACTGACGTTTGAAGAAAATAGTTATTTTCTTGCAGATTTGTGAATATGAGTCGTCGAATTTTTAAAACGTTAGAGGAAGCTATTAATTATTTGTATTCGTCAGAAATTGAGGCAGATATTTTGGCATTGCCTCCTGAGGTGGACGAGTTAACAGATGAAGATGAAGTTGACGATAATGTTCTCGGAACAAACATGGTGGGGGATATTTTGGGTGAATCTGAAATTCTTATAGATAATGATCCAGAAGAACCTGTAGATATGTTCTATATTGTTGTGGAGGATTACAAGATATATAACACCTCACAAACGAATCAATTATTTACCTAATAACACCTCAATATTACACTTACCTAAATAGACCAGTAACTAGTAATTATACGATATGACATTATTATTGTCATCTTGTCAAAGTTTATTCAAAACTTGACAATTTTGCGATAGCTTTTTACTGTTATTTACATTTACAAACCATTTTCATTTTTAGATTTGTTCGTTCTTGGCGGGGACAGATTTGTTCCTCGAAACGTCAACCGTTTTTCCAGTTTCCTTTAGGTTTTTCAGCTTCGTTAGGGTCACTAAACTTGTGCTGTTTACACCCTGGAGCCAGAGCCAAAGAGGCTGTACTTTCTCCAAAATTGAAAACACAGGTGGAGCCAAAGGCAAGTAAGGTAAACCAGAAGAACCTGTTGAAGTTGATTACCCTGATAGTGATGAGGAGTGGAATATACCACTTTCGGAGCAAGCACGTTGGCTCAAAGGCATATCCAACCATTCCAGAATGGGAAAAGAGGGATGCTGAGTACAGTAACAATGAACAAATTGATCCATTGGAAACTCAAATACGGATTGAAGATCTAAAACAAACTTTTGGTAGCCCTTGGAACTTTTCGGACAACTTTTTGATAAAAATGTTTATGAACTTCTCCTAAATGAGACGACCAGGTATGCAAGAGAACAAAAAAATAAACACAATTTTCAAATTTCATCGATTGAGCTAAAATTATTCATTGGGTTTCTGATTTTTGTGAGTATCACCAATTACCTAGCGACAACAGTTTAGCGAATCAAAACAAAGATGATAGATCTTTCAGAATCAAACCTCTCCTTGATTTAGTCAATAAAAACTTGGCAAATGGGGCATAATACATGATAATCTTTACGTAGATGAAATGATAGTAAAGTCCTATGGTCACCACCCAATCAATGTATCCTAGCCAAGCCCATCAGATTCGTTTATAAACCATGGTCACGACGGCTACTGTTATAACTTTTCTTTGTACTGCGGCAAGGACAAAAATGAAGCAAATAAAAATTTACCCTTCGGAACCAAAGTAGTGCTAAATATGTTGTCGGTTATTGAAAATCCTAAAAATCACTCTATGTACTTTGACAATTTCTTTACAAGCTGTCATTTGTTGTTGCAGCTGCACGAACTTGGATTTAGGGCTTCAGATACTATAAGAAGCGCCAGGGATTCGTATGACTACAGATTTGAGAAAAATAATGAAATACTCATCGCTAAATGGAACGATAGTAAATGTGTTTCTTTGACAACGAACTTTGATAAAGTTACTCCAACTGTTAAAGTAAAAGGATGAAGCAAAGAAAAGAGGGGAAAAATATCTGTTCCACAACCTTTAGTAACAAGTAATTATAATAAGTTTATGGGAATCGTTGACCACCACGATTGGCTGTTAGAAAATCATTCCATTCCCAGTAAAGGAAAGAAGTGGGATTGGTGCCTTTTCACCAGAATTTTCGATATGTGCGTTGTGAACGCATTTGTCATTTATATACTGATCCATGGTAAAAGAAGCATATCAATAAAAGACTTTCGCCGACAAGTAGCATTTTCATATCTAAAACTTATACATGGACTGAAAATGAGACGATAATCGATTTCACGAAGCTGGAAAAAGGGATAAACAAAAGCACTGTCAATATTCACAATGCTCAAGTAAGCCGAGGACTTTCTGCCAGAAATGCAATGTTACTCTATGTGTTCCCCTACTTGCTTTTCAAATTTTCACAAAAAAAATTGTTTTTCTCTCTTTTAATTATTCACAATAAGTATATTTTTATCTTTGTTTTTACTTTTATAATGACAAGTTAAAATTACCTAATTTAGTTTATTTATTTACTTTCTGAAGCCCAGCGTCCTTAGAAAAGGACATCCGGGATTTGCCGGAAATTTTAAATTATGGTGTTTTAAGCTTAAGAATACCTTTTCAAGCAAAAATACCAAAAATCAAGAAAAAAAATATAAGAAAAATAATTTGGGCTTTAATCGGTTAAGAACGCCTGCAAAAATTGCAAACACATGTAAAGCTGTCATCTTAACCATCTTATAAGAATGAATTGAATGCAAGTATAGAAGTGAAACCAGTAAACTGCCATCTTTGAAAAGGAAGAAACCATCAAAGGGAAAATCAGTAAAGAAAATCTCGAAACCACAGAAAAATAGTTCAACCGAAAAAAAGAGGGATGAAGCAACAAATAAGACTAGAGATCAAAAATATGTGAATGGGGAAAACAATACCAAAGACAAATACCAAAAATATAGGGACGACCAAAGAAAAGAATGACGGTGAATAAAAAAATCCTTTGTACTTTTATTGTGAAGTAGATTTTCTAAGGAGCAAACCTGGTAACCAGTGGATTCGGTACAGTTCCTACCAGAGGTGGGTCCACGAAGCTTCCGGCGTATCCGACAACGAAGCCAGTTATTTCATATGTGATTGGAAATATAATCCTATTTTAGTAATATTACTGATCCCGTTTTAGATACGTATATATGTTCCTAAAATGAGAAATTTGACTCTCGCGCAGTAGAAAAACAATTTTTTGTTCTTTACGTTTGATACGTTAGGTGTGTACATTAAGATGTAAACACCTTATTCACATTAGATCTAAGGATCTGTAGTGGTTTCATCTTAAATGTAAGTCAGTTTGTTATATTAGTGTTTATAAGTTCTTGTAAATTCTAAATTTTTCGGAGAAAAATATTCGGAAAAGGATCTGATGTTTACTTCAGTGTTGAAGCACTCTCGTAAAACCCGTCTATCCTCGGAAGGGGTCTAACCTATGTCTAACTCGATTGCGATATGTAAAATAGGTGATTTTATTATCAGAAATAAGTGGCAATTCCTCTTTTAAAAAATATTTGATAATCAACTGAAAATAGCTTATATGTTATTTATTTTGGAATCATACTTCTAGATATGCCTTAGGATTGTTATGTAAGATCGCAATATATTTCCTTTATAACCATAAAGCCTATACTAGTCTGCCGAAGAAGAAATAAACAAAAAACTAAGAAGTAAAATTTTAGCAATTAAATCAAATTATCCATTAATGTATATATTTAACCTTAATAAAATAAAGTTTTAAGCTTCAGATTATTTCCGCAGTTATGCTTCCTCTCGGCCATTACACAGAGATCATCAGTGTCACATCTGGAATCGGTATATAATGTAGAGATTAATGTATCTTTCGATCATTTAACACAGTTCGTGACATCTAGTCAATAATGTGAAAAAAGAAATTCAAAATAAAATATTCCATAGAAATTACGTATTCAAAAGAATAAATTCGAGGAGGTTCATTTAATGTACAACAAAATAACGTGTTTTTAAGCAAAATAATTTATGTATATTCAATATCATTCATATTTGTTTAAATATGGGAAATGAGGAAAGAAGGAAATGAGGTCAATTTTGCCACATTTTTAGTAATGGAATAATTTAACAACGAAAAGGAAATGAAAGAATATATAGGAAGCACATTTGTTTTATAAACAGCTCTTGAGCAAATATTTAATGAAAAACATTTAAAAAATATCAGGAAATATACATGAATTAATATATTTTCTCACTTGTAAATTTAGTAGCTACTTTGAACTAGCTACATTGAAAAAAAAATACTTACTCTTGTTTAAGAGCATATAGCATTTCTTGCAGACGACATTGGGTGTACGAGTGGCCCCAACGATAACCAAGCGCAAAAAGCCTACGTAGTTCCTTACTCAAGTCATGTAACGAGTCTTCTGCAAGGCTGTATCTGGAAAAGAACAAGAAGGTAAATGGATTATTCTTATATTCATTAATTTAGGATATTCATTAACAACTTCGTGATCTTATTTAAGTATATTCTACCTAAATATTTTATTTTAATTATATAATTATATATTTGTCTTTACATTACATTCTGAAAAAATGCAAGTACCAAAATTTTGATATAAGGACAGAGTAATCCAATGGAAACCCCCTGCAAATCTGCTGGGAGAGCAGAGCCGTAATGGATTAGTTACGAAAAACTATGACACGAAAGTGAAAGTCATTTTATTATGTCAGATAGTTTAGATTCAAAATGTCAATTCACATTCGTCATCATTTCAAAAATAATACATAAATTATGCTTAGAATTGTGTGTAGAATTCAAAAATGGAGTAAGATAATTAAAAAAAAAACAATTTTACCTTTTATATATAAATTCCTTTTAAAATTGGGCCTCTGAAATTCGCATATTTTTTTTTAAATTTTTACCTAGCCGTTGTAATAAGCAGTAACATATTACTAAAACTTTTCGCTTAATTAGTTAGGAATTATATAACCTAACATCCTTGTCTAAATCGTGCGTAATTAAGTACCGATACTAATTTTTCGAAGCAAATTAATAAACGGGTGATGGCAAAAAGCAAAGTTTAGTGGGCCTTTGACCCGTTTGTGAATTAAATTATAAATTACTTTTATGTCATACCAGTACATTATTATTGTGTTTTTATACCTTAGATATCATTTACATAATCGATTACTTTATGCCCGTGCGGGCATAAAGTCCACTTTATGGCCCGTGCGGGCATAAAGTACACTTTATGGACTCAAATGATTGAATTGAATTCGTATATTTTTAAATATTTACATATTGTTAATGGAATAACGAACTAGTATGACATAAAAGTTTGTATGCACCACGGGTGTTAATGGATGTGTACACCCTGGGCGACTTATAAACCCTCTGGCCAGAGACCCTGGGGTTTGTAACATTGTCGCCCTCACCCTCAGGGCATAATCATCTACCTAATACCCTTGGTACATAAATAACTATTAAAATTGTGCCTCTGAAATCCACACAATTTGTTTTTAACATTTTTACCTAGTCGTTGTTCATAATTAATAAGCAGTAAAACATATTATTAAAACTTTTCGCTTAATTAGTTAGGATTCATATAACCTAACATCGTTAAATCGTGCGTAATTTAAATACCGATACTAATTTTTCGAAGTAAATTAATAAACGAGTGAAGGCAAAAGCCATTGATTATTATATAATTGATATTTATTTTATTGATATTTATTTTTTTTCTACTACCGTGCGTAAAATACTCACTTTACGCACTCTCTAAGATTCGTAAAATAGGCCTTTTTAATGTGCAGTGCGTAAAGTAAGATATTTTACGCACTAGTGCGTAAAGTAAAGCTAACATATTTTTTGACGTTTACTGATATATTTTTTGACGTTTAGGGCAGTGCCTAAAATAATATATTTTACGCACTAGTGCGTAAAGTAATATAACATTATTTTTATTTTTTCATATATTTTTCGATAGTAGTAAAAATTTTGTATGCTACTCATGTGTAAAGTACCCTTTTTTTATTCACTTTACACACTTGTTGCATAAATAACTATATTAATTGCACCGTGAAAAAAATAATCGCTGTTAGTTAATCAGAGAAACAATTCTACAACATGTAATTTTTGCTGGGTTTGCTTCACGGCAGGAGTCATATAACCTCACTTCTTTCTTTGAAATTGTTTTGTGAAAGTATTTCGTGGATTAAATTAATAATAATTTAAATTTGGAAAATTATTTAATTAGTAAATATGAGTTCGGCAGAAAAAACGGGGCAGCGATGCATAAGTTTCTCTGGAGAAGAAAAATTTCTAATGGCTAATATTGTCACGTATAGAATATTAGTAGGTCTTTTACTGTTACGACTTGTATGGCGTGCGAGAGTACATCCACCCCACAGTTCCGTTATGGGCCCTGATTACACCAATAGGAAGCACAAAAGTGGCAATTAAAGGGCGAAGCTACATAAGCGAGATAAACGCATGTCACTCTGCTCGCTTCAGGGGCGCAACCAATTAAAACTAACCCAAAATAACCAAAGGCATGTCCAAAATCAGTTCTAATCTCTCAGAAAAAGTTACTGGTTTGTATTTACATTTTTCAAATTACATAAATTGGATCTAGCTTCACCCATTAACTGTCACTTTTGTGCATTCCTATTGGTTTAATTAAGACTAATAACGGAACTGTGGGGTGGATGTACTTTCGCGTGGTTGGCGGGCAAGTTGTATATCTCAGATTCGGGGTCGACCTACATCAGGTGAGAAGACATGTTAAAGAAAGCACTTTAGTTAAAAACAGTAAAAACGTCTATTGGCCAAAGACTTAATGAGAAAACAATAACAACGTCTATTGGTCAGAAACTTAATGAGTTTACACTATACCCGACTACTAAGATGCGCATGCCCTTTCGATTGACGTATATTTTTGAACTGTCTTTGGTCACTGTTTTGTAATATAGTTTTCTTAAGAGTTGTGTTGTGTTTAATTTATGGTTGGCTTTGATTTAAGTGCACTCAGAGTTTACACTGCACTCTAATTATTTAACAGATTTTACTTTGAAAATTGTCTTTTTCAGAACTGGCAAATTTATCGTAGGTTCGATATTTACTAGTGTAAGTAGGTATCCCCCAAGTCCACGCACATGTGTGCTGCGCAACTCAGGTTTGGGTAGGAAATATAGTTGCGGGTTAGGACCCCATGTACATCTTACTGCAGGGAACTGTTCGCAGTCATGTGCAGTTGCGTTTGCAACACGATTTTCTTATTAAAAATAAAAAGGTAGAGATTTTAATTAAAACAAACCTAACACCGGAGAGTCGTGTTTGCAATACCCGGCTTCAGGAGTGGAGTTCGTGAGCGCCACCAGTTCTACCTGCTAAAATGGAAAAGCTCCGCTGGTGTTGTGCGGGGTTGTTAGGCCGTTTTATTAAACAAGAAAACACAATCTTAAATTGGCTTCTAGTCTTTTTTTTAATTTAAAACAGCTACAATCTTACAGTGAAATTTAAAAGCCAAAGAATGACCACAAAAAAAACTACTAAGTAATTAATAATAATGGTATAATATGATGATTGTACTGAGACCAATAATTTTGTTGTTAACTCGGTACTGTATGCCTTACACCTAAAAGCTCTAAACACTAAAATCCGAAGTGATCAATTTAGTTTACCTAAGATTAGTACATATGCGTGAACTAGTAGCTGTACCAATTATAAATGTAGCAATAATAATATTATCAATCCGTAAAAAGTCACAATAATTATATCAATCGACCAGATAAATAAATGAATAAATTATATTAATGAAAGCAATCTTAAAGCTTGGCCGACAATGCTAAATTTGTATTAAAATAATTCGAACGATTATATCAATGGCCCGAAAAACAAAAGAATTTATAAAATCAATAAAGCTATCTCAAAGCACGATCAACAGTGCTAAATTCATAATAATAAAACAAAAAAAAAATAATAAGAATCGGAACGATACCCCGTTAGATCCGAAGGTCTGCTGCGGGAAAGGCTGCAAGTTCAGCAGTTGAGGTGAAAGTCATCTGCTCGAGAGTGAGTGTCCTCCGTCCAAAAAGGTAAACGTGAATCATAGGTAGTGGAACCCGGTCGTGAAACCTTGTAATGGCTTCTGGCCTCGGTCGTAAAACTTGCAATGGGACCCGGTAGTAAAACCCTGTAATAACCCAATACTAATTAAACTAAGGCCCTTATTTCAATTAAGAAATTATAGCCCCCTTGCATATATATTTTTTATAAAACAAATCCCCCAAAAATTATCAATGGATCTTCAGTAACCATCAGCAAATAAAAGAAATGCAATAGGTGCAAACAACTTGAATATGAAAATAAATAGGTATGAACCATCCCTAAATAATATAAACTTCCCCATATGATCAATACTAAAGTTACATTAAGAAAAAAGTTCAGATATGATAAAAGGAAAAAGGTAAAATATCCTATGGAATAAACAAATAAATTAACACAGATAAAAGCAATAAAATCATTAAATTAGACAAAAAAAACTTTAGCAATATTTACCTCACTCGAGTTGGAGGGTTGTCTGGAGGATCAACTGCCTCGGTTTTTTAATATGAGCTCGGAAAGCCTCTAGAAATAAGGGAAAATAACCTTTAGCGTCATGGCGCCGGCAGGCAATAAAAAAATAATTCCAGAAAAATCGTACCTAATGTAGTATTGAAATCCCGATAAATCGGTCGTGTCAAAACACAAACTAGGAACTCAACCCAATATCCCCTAGAAGGGTAGTATCAAACGCAATACTAAAATCTGAGTCCCCTAGACTACACTTCAGCAACACTTCCTCTATTCCCGGTAGGTATTTCTAGAAGAACGAGACATCGGTTTCAGTCAATTTGAACGGAATCAAAAGGAGAAAAAAAAATGGTATGGCCGAGAAATGCCGAAATAGTCGATACGAGGAATACTTCTAAGATAATAAACGACTTAGTTCTCGTTTATTATTGTTGTAAAACAACTGCGGAAGCCACAATTAATGAGCTAAAATTAATTATTTTTCAATAAATAATAGGAAATATTCCTAAACGAAATAATAAACCTTTAAAAATCCAAATCGACAGCAACAATTATCGGAAAGTAGCCCATTACTAATATTCAGGGCTACCAATATTACAAAAGTTACAACATACCACGTGAAAAGATAAATATGAAGTAGAAATCCCAAATATCAAAATCCCGAACTGACGGTGAGAATATAGATCTACAATATATAACCTCTAAATTCACTAAAGCATAAGAAAGGAAATCAAACATTGACAATTGATTTTTAAGAAATTACAACAGTAAAGTTAAGCACAATTTCTTAAGCGATTTTTTGATTTGCCTTTACATAATATGCACATTGATCTCTAATAAAATAAAAACTTTACATGTTAAATAATTTAGCTTTGTTTTACGGAGTTTTATAATATTATGTAATTTAGTTTAAGTTTTATTTCTTTGTTTTCCATTTGTTACTTTTTATGTTAATACTAATTTGTACGTTTCTTCATTATAATATAGCAACTTTGAAGCTATTAGAACTTTTTTATTTCGCACAAAAATATTGTGACATCCCGTTTTTGGTCTTTAATTATAAGTAAGTTTTGGTACGCCCCTGGTACTAGGTACTCTCGTTCGAAGTACTGAATGTAATAATTGATATATCTTGCGCGTGTCTTAGGAAATCCGTTCTGATTGGAACGACTAGGAACGCCGCAGTAAAATTTCTGGTGCGCGAACTTCCTCAGTCGCGACGCGAAGGGGTCGACTTGCTCCGCTTTAAAAGGTTCAGTCCTTTCCCAGAGAAGTTTTTCAAGGAGTTAGTCGATTTTAAAATTTGTTTTGCGCCAAGTTAGTTTGTGGCGGATTTTGTCGACTAACGGGTAGTTATTCCCGTTTTAGCTGTTGAGCCTTGTTTTGATTAAGTATAGTGCTGTACCATACGAGAAAATTTTGCTTAAGCAAGGATTTAAGAAACGTTTTTTTATCTTTCTGGTGAAGGCCGCCATTTTAGTGATTGGCAGTTCTTTCTTATGTGCCGTGTAGTGTAGCCCTCAGTCTGAGGTAAGTTTTCCTTATAAAATGCTGATGTTTTGCGTTTTTCGGGTCTAATTTAATTGCATTTTTTGTATTAATTAGCTTTTCGTTCCTATCGAACTCGATGTAATAGCTTACATTTATTGACGTGACGTCATCCGAATTAGAGATTTGATTCGAGTTGATCGTTCTTTTTGCTACTCGGGCGACCTAATTTATTATTTAATAGTTATTAAATTAACTAGGTATGTTATTCGTTTCGGACTCCATCTAGTAGCCAAATTATGCGAGAAATTTTAGCTTTTGGGGCATTTATATTTGAATAAAATAGTCGTAGTTATTTGTTCTAGGGATTTTTACTATCGGCCAAATTAATCCTTATTCTTTATTTTCAACGAAATATAACGTAGATTTTTGGCAATTTGAGTAGTTCGATTTATTCGACCAATTCGAGGCAATTTAGTTACGGGGGTAAAATATAACCATTGATTTCGATTTCGCTTTACCGATGGCAACTTTTTGCTATAGACTTTAATTATAAAGACCGCAGATTTTTTTCCTTTGTGGAATTCGTTATAGTACCGAAGTTGGAGTCATTGCGATGGGAATTATGAGTTTTATTTTTAATTTTAATATTTATTTTTGCAATCGACTTCTAGACATTTGTGTTGTTTGATGCCTTTAATTATTAATTAGACACTAAACCGGGAAGTTCGGTTGTTGGGAGCTAGTTAATGCAGTTTCGGTTATATTTAGATGTCGTATTAAGGGAAGCCTCCAATCATATCGTATAATTGAGAGTCCATATTTTTGGCGTATTTTCGTTCATAGTCGTTCACTTTATTGAATTTTGTTCTCGATTAATTAAAAGTAAGATAGAGGCACGCTATCTTTTGATATAAACATTGGAAAGTCGTCCGGATTGACTATTTGCCAAACTCGTTTAGGGCAATGATTGTATTCAAGTTTTTTTTTTGCTGCATTTTGTTCACTATGTGGATCGTACTTGAACTTTTCTCTTGAATTATCATAATCAGGAAAGAGCTATGCCTTTTATTTTATAATACTATTTTTGGGTCAATCCGACTATTTATTTGTCTAAATTTATTCAGTATGATTCTTCATTACATTAAAGTTCATTTTAGTGTTCATTAATTAGCTCATATTAAAATGCTTTTATCAATATAACGTGTATTTTATCCGTGCCAGTCTAGAAACAATTCATTTAATCGCGTTCGTTTATCTTTTATTTCGTACTATGGTTGTTATTTACGGCTTTCAATGTTTTTACACGTTTATTTTTGCAGTGTCAAACTCGGACCGAGTTATTAGACTGCTTATTTTCTCCTTTTAAATGATAATTATTTAACGGATGATGTCGGCTTCCCTTGGTCGAATTTATTGTTTGTATTTTTTTGTATTACTGATATTAGACTATAATTGTACTATAGCCCGATTGCTCTAATATATTATTACGGGGGTGAGTTTTCTAATTTTTTTTTTTACTTTTGGGTTAGATTTAAAATTTTAGAAAAAAGTCTCTTTAATCGGTAATTTGAATTTCTGCTAAATTATCGTTTTTCTGGAAATATAGTATATAAAGTTTGTTCAATACAGGTTCAATGTTGCGTCATCATGACACCAAGCGTATTCTTATGGGATTTGTTGGTGTCATCATTATGACATAACATTGTACCAGTATTGAACAAACTATAATTGCAATCGATTCACATGTCCTGGTGACTCGTTACTAGGGAATGTTTCATTTCCTAGGGCCATCCCCTGGGGTAGGAGATAATCTGCTGTTCCACCCGACGAGGATTTAGAAGCCTCTACACCAGGCAGAACCTTGTTGGTTTGCTTACCTGCCAGGTCTGCTGTAATTCTGGACTAGCGGAGCTAGTCTACCTGGTGTGACCAGTTCGTTCCTTGGTCCGGCCAGACGTGTTGGACGTCGGAGGGTATGTGCCACCCAGCCGGGTAGGTGGACTTTGGAACTTTGGGGAAAACAAAAGTTAAGTGCTTAGTTTAGAGTTAGATTTAAATCATTGTGTTTGAGATATTTGTTATTTTTTTCAGTAGCACTCCATAATTCCCATTAGGTTAGTGCGCTCCATTTATCCTAGAGGTTCGTGATCACGTCCGCGTGTGGTAGACCAAACCTAAGTTTTCTTTGTACTACCCCAAATTGGCCAGTGTCCGTAAGCCAGGCGGCGGCTATACGTCGTCACCGGCGGATACTCTGCACCAGCTTCTGACCACACACTTCCCAGGCTCAACAGGTATGGACCGGGGAGGTGAGGGCGAGGCCGGGTTCAGCATTAGAGCTGACTACGGCACTGCCAGAAAGATGGTCTCCTACAATAGGCTTAGGTGGGCGATTGAGACCTTCGCCCCGTTTAAGGCGGCAGGTGAGGATGGAGTCTTCCCGGCGCTGTTGCAGCGTGACGGAGGACTCCTCAGCACGCCGCTGATGAACGTTTTCAGGGCCTCTATCGCACACGGGTATGTGCCGGAGCCCTGGAGGCACAGCAGAGTGGTGTTCATTCCCAAGGCGGGAAGGAATGACTACAACGATACGAAATCGTATCGACCCATTTGTCTCACCAGCTTCTTGATGAAGACACTAGAGAGGCTGGTGGACCGATACCTCAGGGAGTGGGTGGCTCTAAGGGCCCCTCTGAGTTCCGAACAGCACGCATATCGAACAGGCAGGTTGGCGGACGCGGCTCTTCACCACCTGGTATCCAGGTTGGTGGAGGGGCTGGGGGGCGGACGGCTATCGGTGTGCGTCTTTGCGGATATTGAAGGAGCCTTCAATAACACAGCCGTGGGTTCGATCTGCCGATCGGTGGAGCGGACAGGGGTGGGTCCGGTCATAACGAGTTGGATCCGCTCCATGCTCACCGGGCGGAGGGTCGAGGCTAGGCTGGAAGATGAGGTGGTTGGGGTTGAGTCATCGCGGGGATGTCCTCAGGGGGGATTTTGTCCCCCTTTCTGTGGTGTCTAGTGGTGGACGAGATCCTACGCATCCTGAGAGCAGAGCATGGGGTCTATGTACAGGTCTATGCAGAGGATGTTGTGATTATGGCACAAGGTACTGAGGTGGGAATATTGCAGAGGCTTCTGCAATATCTGGTTGGACTCCAAACTGACCTTTCAGGAACACATTCGGCTCACGACCGCGGCAGCGCTGGAAGGGACCTGTGGGCTTGCTGCAGGGCGCTGGAAGGGACCTGGGGACTTGGGCCGAAAACCATGTTATGGATCTATAGGACGATGATCGCTCCGATGCTCACGCACGGATCGGTTGTTTGGTGGCCAGGATCCATGAAAATGGCGTCCAGGCTAGTGCTGGACAAATTACAGCGACTTGCATGCCTCTGCATCACCGGGGCTATGAGGACGGCGCCCACGAGGGCCCTGGAGGTGCTGGTGGGGTTGCCCCCGTTGGCGGACCGGGTGAGGCACGAGGCAGCCAGATTGCTATAAGATTGGCTGATGCCGGGATGTGGAGTGACAACGGCTCCTGCCAGGGCCATTGTGGTCTATGGCCAGGCTTGTCTGGGGACCTAGCCATTCTGGATATGCCAGGTGACGCGATGGTTCCTGAGATAGGCTTTCCCGAGGGGCTGAACTTCCTCTTCCCTACAAAGGAGGATTGGATGGAGGGAAGGACGGGAACCTGGGATGGGCTAGTCTGGTTCACAGACGGGTCCAGAATGGGAACATTGTCCGGAGCTGGTGTGTACTGTGAGGCCCTGGGGCGGGAGCTATCTGTCTCACTGGGCGAGCACACTACGGTGTTCCAAGCGGAAATTTTTGCGATCTTGATCGGGAGTCGTTAAGGCTCAATGTCGTTGCCGGGAGGATTTTCTTCTGATCCGACAGCAAGGCCGCACTCATGGCGCTAACGTCGGTCCGCACGCGCTCTCTGTTGGTAAGGGAGTGTAGAAGCTGGCTGATTGAACTTACAAAGGTTAAAAAGGTCACGCTGGTCTGGGTACCGGGACACTCAGGTGTACCGGGAAACGAGGCCGCTGATGTCTTAGCCAGAGAAGGCTCCGCACGCAGACACTTGGAGCCTGATCCCTGTGTGGGATCGCTCAGTGTGTTCGCAAAAGAGCCTTGGAGGCCTGGATGGAGGGTCGGGCGGAGGAGGTATAGCGGACGGTTCCGGGGATGAGACACACCAGGCTCATGATACATGGGCGCGCGAAGAGTCTCGCCAGGGGGCTGTTGTGCCTACCTAGGAACGAGTGCAGGGCCCTGGTAGGATTCTACATAGGGCACTGTAGGCTTAGACGGCACCTGACCCTGCTGAGAATTGCAGAGGAGGGGGAGTGTAGATGGTGCATGGAGGACGACAAGACCCCATACCATCTACTTACGGAATGCCCCGCTTTCGCTTGGGCAAGATACAGAATCTTTGGCGTGACGTCGATCGAGCCAGATTCAGTGCGTCGTGTTAGTCTGAAGGAGATTCGGGCTTTCTTAAGGGGGACCGGCATCCTGGAGGTTCTCTAATGCGGGCTGGGGGCACAACGGGCCCAATTGGTGGCCTAAGTGCAAGGCTCGCTAGGGGCCACCCCTTCTGATACTGATACTGATACTGAGTATTGTATTTGCGACGTTTTTATTTGGCTCCACAATCTGTTGTAGTTTAAGATTTCAGCTCTTCTAGATCGGCGTTGGCGTTTTTTTCCTTTGCGATTCTTACCGGCAAGGTTTATCTTGAGGAACCGAGGTCTTGCAGCCAGTTCCAAGAATAACGCGGGGATCTCCAGCTTGGTCCGTAACGGACTCGTTGGCGCCCAAAGGACCTCTCTCCGGAGCAGAGCGCATAAAAATAATTCTTGATTAATTGTTTTCTAAAATTATTGACAATAACATTTTCTTGTGGTTTTGGTGCATTGAAGCAGGCAATGCACCAAAACCAACAACAATTAAATAGTTCAGTTCGTCTTCATTAATGTCTTCAGATAAAGGCGTCTTCATTAATATCTTCAGATGAAGGCGGCTTTTTTTCAAGTTACTTTCATGTAGATGCTAAAAATGCATTTATAAATTTTAGTCTAATTAGTCCATGCTTTATCTAATAATATACAGTTTGGACACTCACGGTTTTCAAATCTCCTCAATCTTAAAGATTGTTCTGTCATTTGCTGAGCCTAGCCATCGAGCCACAACATCTAATAGCCTCAGATCAGAACTGCAAGCTGCCTGCACATTGACTGAAAAATATCCCTTTCGGTTTTGAAGAACTTCACCACATAAAAGTTGCAAAATTATGAATTGTTAGTGATATTTTTATTAATTAGATCTATCATTTTATTTACCAGGAGATTGTATTTCAACATACGTGCCATCAATACAGGCTATCACCCGAGAGAAGGACGCAGTGTGATAAAAATTAGATTGTGATTTAACCAAATCATTTTGGCTAGGTATCTTTACACGCTGAGGATAAATTTGCAATGACACAGGTAACTGTTGCAATAATGGATATATCCATATCGATAAAATCAGTTAAATGTGCAGCAGAATGACCTGCACTACCGTAATACCCGACTGCAGTTAATAGTTGGTCAACGGGTGTTGACATTAAATTAGGAAAATAATACAATTTACAAAACTAATAGGTAGGTAGATTTGTCTATGGCTGAGTCTATGGTCTCTACGAATGATCTATTATGCGAAAGGCTACCTACTTAATAGTATATTATATACCTAGGTTGAGAAGTAAGCCATTATTTACCGAGCACTTTTATATATAATTTGCGAGGTTAATAATAGCCTTCTCAACCGAGGTAAAGTCAACAGCACGGGTAATAAGTTTCGAAAAGAATGCGATAAAAAAAAATTTTCTTCAAACGTCATTAAATCCGTCATTACTCGACTGTGTAGGCGGCCGTGAAGTTTCGTTTTTCCACCGCCGGAGCTTTACTTTTCACTTTTCCGCCGGCGGAGGTAAAAGTGTTGTCATAGCAACATAGATACAATGCAAACAGACAACAAAATAAGCGTCAACAACTAAACTACAATTTGCATTTATCACTCAATTTGTGACTGCATTTCTAAAAATCACTAATTTAGGAACAAATTGGTTATTATTTAATCGAACTTACTCAATAACTGCTTATCAATACGGAATTAAAAAGCAATCGGAGACGCAATCTTAAAAAAATAATTCTTGTTGACAGTGTCCACTGACAGCTTTATGGTACATTACTATAGCAACAACCTGTGCCTATTCACCGACACCGGTCTAAGCCGCCTTGCGAACCCACTTATCTTTAATAATAATTAGATATTATTACTATTAAAAAGAGATGTTGTTGCATTAATTTGTAGACATTTGAAGAAAAAACAGCATATTTTATTTGGAGGAAAAGTTACTTTTCATGACACTCCGTTCGGCTGTTAAACACGAGCGCGCCATGAAAAGTATCACTTTTCCTCCATATAAAATAATATACTATTATTACACTCAGCCCCTATCAAAACAGTTACAAACAAAACTACTGCTTTTGACGGCCTTCGCCGCCACCTATTTTTGTAGGGTTTTTCCCCTCTGCCGCTCAGTCGTCGAACTGCATCAGCGGCAAGTCCGACTGTATATATAGAGTTTTTTTGACTACTAACACTGATATATTACCATATTTGATTCGATTTGATTTTTATATTAGTCATTTTCTACTTATTTTTCAAATAGTTCGAAATATCAGGTAGCCTGGAAGTTCAGTTGTCTAACTGACAGATATCGTAACATAATCTCCTGACAGCTCCTTACATACAAAGTACCTTCTTTCCATCTAAATTTTGACAAAACCGCATTATTAATAAGAATACTATGGGGAGTCATGAAAAGTGACTCATACTGTATATAATTTTTTACTAATAGCACTGATACAATCCTTATCATTATTTGAATTGATTAGATTTTGAAATTAATCATTTCCTGCTCATTTTTCAAATAATCCGAATTGACAACTAGTTGTCAAACTAACAAGTTGAAACTTAAATGACATTTTCCGTTTCATTATTGACCTAGGTTTTTTTTAATGTTATTATTTACCTAGGGTGAGAAATGTTACTTCTCATTTGAGGAATGGAGTAAATAATGGTGATTTATCATGTTAGTAATAAAAAAAGGTATTATTATATTCCAACTGCGCCTATATTAGTTCCATTAGATGAAGAATTACAGGATGTATGTTGTATGTTACTTTCATGGTGGTTTTGTTTAGACCCTATTAGAAAAAGTAATTAATAATGCCTATTTGAGATAAATAAGTAAATAATACAAACAACGCAATATTTTGGTAGCTTCCCACCAGAATTACCTACCACCTACATTTATTACTTCTTTATGGAGATAAAAATGTAATGCCGAAGTCTACACATTTGCAGGGAACGAAAGAAACATATCTATTAAATTTGTTGAGAGTTTGAGCTATTTACTTGTCTTGAGGATTAATGTCGGAGATTATTCGGACTCTATATTTCAATCAATTCGCTTTTGTTTTTCTGATTGAACATGGAAAAACATTTTTCATTCACAGTTGGAACTGAAAGAGACTTATAGTGTTCCAAATAATACACATACTAAATCTATTTAAGTAAGGATTTTATATTGTTGTCTAAAAATAAATTGCGATAAATGAATATAAATGAAAAACGTATTTTGTGAAATAATCGCCTAATATTCGTAATATAAAATATGTGCTACATATAGCTAGTAAATCTTTATGAATAGATGAAGTCTAAAGCTGTTTCGGCGGACTGAACTTTACTGGTCCATACAAGTTCCACAAAAGGAAATTTTCAGAAATGTTCCTACGAATAGTCGAATAGTGGTTAACCACTATTTTTAGAGGAATTAAGCATCCGGCGTAAAATACAAATATTACCAACAAAAGATGAATCCACCATAACAATATTTAAGTTGGGTAAGTGTAATATGACATATGACAACATATTCGAGGCTTTTGCTTACAACTCAAGGCAGAGCAAAAATTAAATACAAAAGAATAATCAATATTTTACCTATGAAGGGTTTTTAAATATGCTAATTGCTGAAGTCAGCTAGGCTGCTCAAAAGGTGGACTGAGTCAGAACCTTTGCAATGAAAATGAGAAAAAAAATTAGCAAACAGTCACGTGAAAACACAACATGCACGCATAAAAAAACTCAAAAGGCACGATTACGGAGTGAGTCCAAGCACGAAATCAATAACACACTAAAGCTAATAACGAGGTACGTCCTAAGACTCAAAACGGGCCTTGTAAAAGATCACCATCTCACTGTCAAATGCAATGGCCGATGTTTGAAGAATGAACCTTGCTCAGTTTTCATCGATAGAGGTATAGGAAATAAATAAAGCTACGCGCAAGCTCGACCGGAAGCACTCTTTCAGGTTTTAAACTAGTCAATCCCCTATGAATTTCATGACACATTTCACTCATAAAATTCGGTTGAAACTTCCACCACGTACTTCTAACAACCTATTCTCGTGTCATTCTGCGACAAGGATCTCACTCGTACGAATACGTAATACCTCTAAAATTGATATTCATTCGTTTTGAGCTTGACGAAGTGTCAAATCATTCTGCTGATACACAATTAGATGTGGACGTCCATGTGGTGACATTGTACCAGTGATTCACATGTATATTTATGTGAATCCAGATTAAGTATACCAAATTTCAAATTAAAGACCTCAAAGAATGCCGGTGAATAGCCTCTTTCGGAGACAGAGGCCCGCATGAATGCTCAAAGTAGGTTATGCCTATACCAAACTTTGCCTATCCTGCGCGGCGGACGGCGATCCGGGAGGACTATTCAATGGCCCTGTACAAAATTCTGTAGCGTGCAGATTCGCTATCACGATGATAGTTTAATTATTTTTCTTAAAATAGAAAAATAATTTAACCCTTAACCCCTACCGTAATGCATTCCACGCTCCTAAAAGTGTCACGCGATTCTTTCATTCATTTAGTGACGTATATCCTACAGCTTAAGATAATTTTTCCGTATAGCGTTTTACTTCGTTAATAAAAATATTTTAAAAGTTAGCTTTAGTTAGTTAGTTAGTTATTGACACTAAAGTATTTTACATCTTGAAATACTGTCTAAATGTTTTGTGTCTGATGTTAAGCAAATTTTGTGCAACTTTAGACTTTAACTTATTTTAATTCCAATTTATTACTACAACTAATCTAGTTTTTATATATTTAATTTACATCGAATGAACAATGCGTCTAATGGCGCCACCCTAAGGAACGCAATGAATGAGCGTGCCAAGGATTACTCGAAGAATGAGGAATGCTGCGCTAATCTTGGAAGACCCAGCACTTTGCAAGATGAGAACCTTCCTGGCATTTGCACCAGCTGCGGATCGTAGAAAATTCGGAGTGCAGGTGCGTACTGGATGACGAGAAATCTTCCACCAAAGTTCTTGCCGACTGTCCAGCATTGGCTAGGGTAAGAGATGTGCACTTCCGAAACTGCGTGCTGAACTTGGAGGAAATAAAAAGATCCAGCCCAGATACCTGTGTCGTCGCTAAGAAGACCGGGCTATCGAGCTGAATTGGTTTGTAAGTGGGCGCACAATGGGTCCAGACTAGTGGTCTACGTGCAGGAGATATGACGCCCGGGCCCGCGCTTTTTAAAATCAATTCACAGGGTGTTACAAAATCGATGTACTAGCATTGGTATATCGCGCACCGCAAGTGATATGAAGTCGTTTAAATTGGAGCAAAGTTGCAAAATTTAGTGTCAAACAAAATGGTGTTTAGAAATTTTGGATATTCCTAATTCTTCAATATTCGAAAAAAAATTGTCTTACTTTATAACAGATAAGGTAAAACGAAATCTAGATTTTCATCGATTTACTATTGGAAGTTTCGTTTTCAGACAACCATTGCCAATAATGCTGGCAAATTCTTGAAGAAGATATTCGTCGATATTAACCACTCACTTTCTTGTAGTTGAGTTTGGGATATGAAAGCATTGACATCTTCCATAGCTTTTAAATTAAACAAGAACGTCAATATTTTTTTATTAAGATTTGTAGCTCTTAGATCGGCAAGTATTTACGAAATATAAAATTTTCTTTTATTTAAACGGCGTTTTGTGTTCGTATTTTTTCTTTTTGACTTAATTTGCCTCTGGGTTGGTTTCGTAATTACGATTATCTTTCGATAATCTGTTTTTCAACATAATTTTCGTTCCCTGTTAACAACTTTCCTAAAGCTTCGTAATGATCAAAGCGATTACGTAAAAAATCAAATTATTCTGCCATGACACAGATAAATTTCTTTTGGCACGGAATTATTCACTTCCTTAACCTCTTGCAGAACATCTAGCCAGAATGCCAAACTTATCTCGTTTTCCAATGAATCCAATTTTTCCATAGCTGCTTCAACTCTACCTACATTTTTCTCATAGTATTGGAAATTTATAAATGGCTTGCATCATCCGCATAGAAAAGAAGTTGCTTCCAAACAGCAATCCCCCGCGTTCTGAACAACTAAATTTAATGGCCGCGCAACCCCAGACAAAGCAAGCTAAATCGTCGTGTAATCTAATATATTCTTGCAGCCCAAAAATACCTAGCAACTCACATTACTGGCATTATAATTTTCCTAAAAGCCCGCAAATATTTCTATAGAAAATTCTGTGAACTCGCATTAAGAGCAGTCCTATTTTCTCTCTTGCTTCCGCTATGTTTCCTGACACTGTTATCAACCAGTATTATGGTTGTTCAAAAATCATTTGAATATGTTTTCAGATCTAGCGATTTAATTCGTATTATATTAAAATTCCACGCCACTGTGTATCGCATTCCAAACAATGCCCTTTAAAAACTCGCGGCGACATTCATAGCGCCATCTCTTGTCACAACGTTTATTCATCATCAGTTAAACTAGAAGCAGAACTGCTTCGAACCCAAACCATACAATCCACTTATTTCAAAACACAAGCTAGAGTCGGCTACAAGCAGAAACGCATCCGACCAATCACAGTGGTTCCTAGAGCGACTACCGGAAACAGTCAATTTAGCGTCCCTAAAATTCTTATCTGTAATAAACGAATTTTATAAAAACTAGTCAGCAAATTTCGATCAGGTTTGTGTTAAAATTCCTAACTTTTATTTAGACAACCGGTGATGTTAAGTTTTGTAAAACTTCGCTATATTTCCAATAGTTCCCTCTATGGAAAGGATATTCCAGGAGTGGGAGTAAGTTCACGCGCCAAGGGGGAAAGCAGGCGTCCTCACCTTCTTGAAAAGATTTGTTCCCCGAATCTCTCCCAAGTAAATCGCGATAGTCCGCGCTCCCCGTGGCACTGGGCCATGGAAGTTGTTCCCTGATTCTCTGACAAGAAAGACGCTATAGTATGCGTTCCCTGTGGCACTCGGTCGTGTAAGTAAATTCACTCGTTTACAGTCACTCTCTCTCAAAAACCGAAAGGCAAACGGCATTTTTGGCACACGGCCAATATTATCTCTGCTTTAATATAATATAAAGTTTCTAATAAGTGCTATTTCCATTTCTCGGAGTATAGCCTACCTATGCGACCAGCATAGCGTGTTTTATAATCCATTTTGTTGCGTGTGTTAAAACCGCATTTCTACAAAAGCATCCCTGTCGTGCTCTCTTCTTAAATTGAAGTTTTCTCTTACACACTCATACAGTGTGATGTTTTCCAGTTCTCGACGCCATTGCGCTACCAACAGAACTTATGTATGTATATTACTGCATATTTTCAATTCACTCCAACTTGAGTCATTCTTAATTGCGGGAAGTTGAAGTACATTGTATATAGAAGCTAAGGAGAGACTTAGTGAGTGTTTTAAGTGAATTTCCCTCTGTTTGGAGATAAACTGCTCAACGGTTGAACGTTGCTCGTCAATTGGTGAATATATTGTATGTACATAGTAGCTTATTGTGGACATTAAGGTAATATTTATCCTTTTATTATTACTTGTATATTACTGTATTTCTTCTCAGCGTTATCTCAGCAATCACAGTGCGTGATTGCTGATCGATTGGAATAACCCATATTCCCATAGAAGCCTTTGAAGGAGTGAGTCGATTTTAAAATTTGTTTTACGCCGAGTTAGTTTGTCGCGGATTTTGTCGACTAACGGGTAGTTATTCCCGTTTTAGCTGTTGAGCATCGATTTGATTAAGTATAGTGATGTACTATACGGGAAAATCTTGCTTAAGCAAGGATTTATGAAAGGGTTTTTTTCTGATGAAGGCCGCCATTTTCGTGCTTGGCAGTTCTTTCTTACGTACCGAGTAGTGTAGCCCTCAGTCTAGAGGTCAGTTTTCCTTATAAATTGCTGATGTTTTGCGTTTTTTTTTTTGTCTAATTTAATTCGCGTTAGCTAATAGTGAGTGGTTTAACAAACATTTAACTGTGTTTAGCTGCAAGGTTGTATTTATAACCGTATACTTTGTTAGGAATATAATTGTTCATGCATTTCTTTAGTCTTTATAAGTATTGTTATTCTAATATTGTATAAAGTCGCACCCACAGAAATTGTCTATATTCTAGCACCGTCAGAATTAAATACTTTAAATGTTTATATTTCTGTAGTTATGAGCTTTAAGTAGTTTTCAAGTAAAATAACATATTAAAATATTCATATAATGCTAAAGGTTTTTGTTTTATTTTCAAAATCGCTTTAGAACTAACACCTATGATAATGTATACTGCCTATGTGCAGTCTCTGTTTGTTTAGAAAATCAACTAAGATTAAATCCACAATAACGGGCAGTGTCAACCTTTCCTGATAATTCGGGGGTTTGTGACATCCCGTTTTTGGTTTTAATTATTATATTTTACGCCCCGGTACTAGGTGTTTTCGTTCGAAGTACTAAATTTAATAATTGATATCTCTTGGGCGTTTCTTAGGAAATCCGTTCTGATTGGAACAACTAGGAACGCCGCAGTAAAATTTCTATTGCGCGAACTTCCTCGGTCGCGACGCGCGAAGCGGTCGACTTGTTCCGCTTTAAAAGGTTCGGTCCTTTCCCATAGAAGCCTTTGAAGGAGTGAGTCGATTTTAAAATTTGTTTTACGCCGAGTTAGTTTGTCGCGGATTTTGTCGACTAACGAGTAGTTATTCCCGTTTTAGCTGTTGAGCATCGATTTGATTAAGTATAGTGATGTACTATACGGGAAAATCTTGCTTAAGCAAGGATTTATGAAAGGGTTTTTTTTCTGGTGAAGGCCGCCATTTTCGTGCTTGGCAGTTCTTTCTTACGTGCCGAGTAGTGTAGCCGTCAGTCTAGAGGTAAGTTTTCCTTATAAATTGCTGATGTTTTGCGTTTTTTTTTTGTCTAATTTAATTGCATTTTTGTATTATTTAACCATTTTGTTCGTTTCGAATTCGATCTAGTGCTGAATTGTGCGGTAGAATGTTAAACTGTTTCGAGATAAATTTAAGCTGTTGGGGTATCTATATTTGAATAAAATAGTCGTAGTTACTTATTCTAGGAATTTTTCTATCGGCCTAATTAATCTGTTTATTTTATATCCGGCGAAATGCAACGTAGATTTGTGGCAATGTTATTAGTTTGATTTACTTGACCAATTCGAGGCAATTTATTACGGGGGTAAAATTTAACCATTGATTTCGATTTCGCTTTACGGAGGGCAACTTTTTGCTGTGGCCATTAAGTGCAATTATTGCCGAGACCGCTGATTTTTTTGAATTCATTATAGTACCGAAGTCAGAGTCATTGCAATGGTAATTATGGGTTTTATTTTTAATTTTAATATTTATTTATGTAATCAACTTCTAAAGATTCGTGTCGGTTGATGCTTTTAATTATTAATTCGGAACCGGGAAGTTCGGTTGTTGGGGCTATTTAATGCAGTATTGTTTTTATTTAGATATCGTATTAGGGGAAGCCTCCAATCATATCGTATAATTGAGAGTCCATATTTTTGGAGTATTTTCGTTCATAGTCGCTCACTTTATTGAATTTCGTTCTCGATTGATTAAAAGCAAGATAGAGGCACGCTATCTTTTGATATAAACTTTGAAAAGTCGTCCGGATTAACTATTTGCCAAACTCGTTTAAGGCAATGTTTATATTCCAGTTTTTTGCTGCATTTGGTTCACTATGTGGATCGTACTTCAATTTTTCTTTTGAATTATCGTAATCCTTTTATATTATAATAATATTTTTGGGTCAATCCAACTATTTATTTGTCTAATTTTATTCAGTATGATTCTTCATTAAAGTTCATTTTAGCGCCTTTTGTTCATTAATTAGCTCATATTAGAATTCTTTAATCAATAAATCGTGCATTTTATCCGTGCCAGTCTAGAAACAATTCATGTAATCGCGTTCGTTTATCTTTTATTTCGTACTATGGTTGTTATTTACGGCTTTCAATGATGCACGTTTATTTTTGTGGTGCCAAACTCGGTCCGAGCTATTAGACTGCTTATTTTCTTTTTTTATATGATTTTACAATTATTCTTAACGGATGATGTCGTCTTCCCTTGGTCGAATTTAATGTTTGTAATTTTTTTTCGTAACCTTGATTATATCCCGATTGCTCTAATATATTATTACGGGGGTGGGTTTTCTCATTTATTCTTTGTTTTTTTTGACTTTTGGGTCATTATTGAAATAGATTTAAAATTTTAAAAAAATCTCTTTAATCGTTAAATTGAATTTCTGCTAAATTATTGTTTTTTGGGAAAGATAGTATATAATGGCAATAGATTCACATGTCGTGGTGACTCGTTACTAAGGAATGTTTCCAGTCCTGGGGCCATCCCCTGGGGTAGGAGATAATCTGCAGTTCCAGGCAGAACCTTGGTGGTTTGCTTACCTGCCAGGTCTGCTGTAATTCTGGACTAGCGGAGCTAGTCTACCTGGTGTGACCAGTTCATTCCTTAGACCGGCGTGACGTGTTGGACGTCGGAGGGTATGTGCCACCCAGCCGCGTTGGTGGACTTTGGAACTTTGGGGATAACAAAAGTTAAGTGCCTAGTCTAGAGTTAGATTTAAATGATTGTGTTTGAAATATTTGCCATTTTGCAGTAGCGCACCCTATTTCCTATTAGGTTAGTGCGCTCCATTTATCCTAGCGGTTTTCGTGATCGCGACCCCTCGCGGTAGATCAAACCTAAGTTTCCTTTTTACCACCCCAATTATTCGCGGTGGTTCTTAAGCGTTTAAGTAGTGCCTACTTCATTTCTTTTAACTTTAATATTCATAGAGTGTGGTCAACCACTGATAATTTTTTTCTCTTTATACTTATAGCTATTATTTTATTAGATAGTTTCGTTTTTTTTTTTTTGGTTCAAACCACCTTCCCTCATACCAGGGAAAAAAGTATTTATATCAGAATTTTAGGCATTCGCCATATTTACTCTTGCGCTATTGTCTTTGTCACCTTTTTTTACTGGCCCATTTATTTCTTTTCAAATAAAGTGAAAGTATTGTATTCGCGGCGTTTTTATCGGGCTCCACAATCTTTTGTAGTTTAAAATTTCAGCTCTTTTAGATCGGTGTCGGCGTTCTATTCCTGTGCGATTTTTACCGGCAAGGTTCATCTTGAGGAACTGAGGTCTTGCAGCAAGTTCCAAGAATAACTCCAGTTTGGTCCGTAACGAACTCGGTGGTGCCCAAAGAACCTTTTCTTCGGAGCAGCGGGCAAATTGCGCGCACACTATACAACTTGCTACAGGGCCTTGCGTTCCGATCTTGCCGGGTGTTTACTTTAACGAAGGAGATCTGGTCGAATTCGGTAAGTGGAGGTTAATACTAACTCTCGGTGGAACTCGTCATAGCTCCACGAGCATCGAACAACTTAAAAAATCATTACTCGTTTGAACAATAAAAAAATAAATCATAATAATATTTCTATTACACGGAAAGCGCGAGCGAGAATACATTATAAAACATGGGAAGGCACTTCACCGCGCGCGGTTGAGATTAAGCATAGTCCGCGTTGCGACGGAACCGCGATCGCCTAATGCGTTCTCTCCTTAACGGGGCGTTCTAGGTGAGCGATTTGCAGGGAACGCGAACGCGAATCAGTGGCGATGCCGCGCGACTATATTAATTTTTCGTTCTGCATCGCCAGCGCTTCGCGTTCGCATTCGCTGCAAATCGCTCACCTAGGACGCCCCGTTACTGTGTTTTTGCGGGGAATTTATTGAAACTCCGCACCGTTCAGACGGCGCGAAAAACCTTGAAATTGCCTATGGAAAATCCAGGCATTTACAAAGTCAAGGTAGTGTGAATGTCCTAGATTTTGCCAGATAAGAAGATAAAAATAATGCATTTCATAGCGCAATTCAGCAAACATCCTATGAAGTCATGTTTGGTCGGCAGACTCGCATGGGCTTACAGATATCCTCAATTCTTGGCGAAATCGTTAAGTCTTTTTAAGTTCAGAGGAAGACCTCGAAAAAGCAATTGTAATAAATAATAGTCTCTGTCCTGTCTGATAATAAAGCTGCAACTGAGTGGTTAAGTATTTACCAACTGCTGAAAACTCTAAAAGTGGAATTTGTACTTTTTGTGACAATCCTTGTGATATTCAGTGTGTAATATCTACATTCGTCAGTCATGTTCAGCAAAACTAAGAATGAAGAGAAGGATGGTGAAAGACATGTATGTCCAAGATTATGTGAACGAAATGAAAAGAGAACTCAAAACAAAGGGCTGTATTGGGCCTGGAAAAGCAAGCAAAAGAAATAAGTTGTTGAGTGAGAGATCATTTACAGCAATTCCAACTGGTGCAACCGTTAGGGTTCCCGTTCCAAATATAGACCGCAATAAAGCGCATAGCAAAATATATTGGCTGTTGTGTTAGAGTTAACAGAATTACGTATGGATATTACGACAAATAAAATGTTATCATCAAATTTCATTTTGCAAGGAAACAATCATAAGCATTCATGATATTCCTCAAAAAGAAATAAGTACAAAGGAAGCAAATAGAAAAACATCTCGTATTGGAGGACAAGAATACGTTACCTTCCTCCTTTTTTATGTTTGGCACACACACAAAAGGAAAATCCTATGCCATTCAACGAGCGGTGCGAGAAGAAGATGGTGGACGTTGGACTTGAAGCGCTGTAGGTTGTAGTTTTTGGGAAAGACGTTACTCGGAAGTCCATTTCAGAGCAAGGCAGTCCTCCAGACAAAGGGGTCCCGCAACAGAGAGGTCCTAGGTGTTCGCAACTGAATCGTACGTTGATAAGCAGCTTCTGTCTGATCGGTTTTTCTGTTTGGGACAACTCTGGGTGGAATGATAAGTGCCAGCTAGTTCGAACACCGCCAGTGGTCCGCCACTTTTCTTCTATGTTCAAGGCTATCAGGGTCCTTAGTCAACTCTGGATCATCCACAAGACGGACTGCTCTCCTCTGTATGGAGTCAAATATCTTGACCAAGTGTTTGGGTGCCGAGCTCCACACACAGGAGCAGTATTTCAGAGATGGTCTTATCTAAGCCTTATAGAGCAGTAAGAGCTGATGAGGTGAATACAACTTATTTGCTCCATTACCTTGGCGATTTTGATGACGTGATTACGCCAAGACTTGCTGTTTTCTACGTTCATGCCCGGAGGATATAAGAGTGCTGTCGTCTGCAAATCTGTAAATAGATTTGTTTGCTTGTCTAAGAGATCGTTGATATAGAGCAGGAACAGTGTGGGAGATAATATACACCCTTGATGAACTCCGGCATTGATTCTAAATTCCTCCGAAAGATGTCCATCAATACTAACTCGGATGCTTCGATCCCTTCAAAAATTAGAAAGCAATAGAAGAAGTGCTGGTGGTAGTCCGTATGCTGCCAATCCATCATGCCAAACCCTAGCAAGTGCTTTGGATATGTCGAGGCACACTGCACGAAATTACGGCGAATTTCGATAGCTCTCGATAGCTTTGGTCTACAGGTAGGTCACGTAAGTCAGGAGATCTCCCGTTGATCTGTGCTGTGGTTGTAGTGTGCTGACTGGAATTGTGAGTTGCCTGCGTGCGACCAAACAGGTAATTCGAGAACCATAAGCAAACTTGCTCGGAAAAACCATAGAGCCCCAGCTTTCTTCTTCCTCTTCAAATGCCTTATTCTCCCAGAACATTGACGATCATTAAAATTATCTTAACTTTATCCGCTGTAGACCTAAATAGCGTCTCCGTGCTCACTTCATACCATTGGTGTAGAATTTTATGCCAAGATGTTCTCCGACGACCAGGACCACGTTTCCCGTCTATTTTTCCTTGAATTATGACATGAAGCAACTCGTGTTTCTGATTTCTCATCACGTGGCCAAAGTACTCTAATTTCCTTAATTTGATTGTTCCCAATAACACTCTACGGTAAGCCCACATCTCGAACGCCTCTCTTCCTTTTGCACATAGTTTTAGTGAGGGTCCGTGGTCCGTGCCTCTATCCCATAGAAAAGAATACTGAAGATAAAGGCAGCGCAACAAACGGATTTTTACAGATATTTTTACTGATCTGTTGGTCAACACTTTATGCATTCTTCTAAATGATGTTCTGGCTTGCTCTATTCTGCTTTTAATCTCCTACAACATATCCCTTCTCTTATTCAACTAGCATCCCAAATATTTATATTATTGTACTCGCTCCACTATTTCGCCATCTATCCTAATATATGTTATATTGCTGACGATCGTTTGGATTTCTTGATATTTAAACGCAGTCCCAATAATAGTATCATCTGTAACCGTTAATAGAAGTGCCTGTTTATGACAACACCTTTAGCAAATATACCCTCCGTTCTATCTTCCAGAGCCTATCTGAAAATTTTGTCTGCATGTAAATTGACAAAAGTGACGAGAGTCCACATACCTGGCGAACTCCTATTTCAATATGTATACCCACCCTGTAATATTCCGATTTGGCCAGTGTATAATATTTTTAAGTTTCATTTTATATGCTGCATTTAGCAAAAAAAATTGCTGTATTTTGCGGTAAGAATGATTGAAAACTAGTCAATACTCCTCGGTTAATTAATTCTAAATTTATTGATTCGATTTTCTGTCAATAAGCTTAAAATTGCCGCATTTATTAATGTAAATTGATTTATTCTAAATATAGGTTAACGATATATTTGTATTAGCTTTTATAACACTGTTGATGCTTTGAGGAACTATTTTGATCATCCCTTTCTCTTATGTAGCCTTCAGGCACTTTGTGACTATATTTATTTTAGTTGATAAGCAAACCACAGATCGCTTAGGTTTGATCAAGTCACTAAAATAGGATATTATGTTATTAGTATAACTTAGTTTGATTTATATTACATTACCATAGAACAGCCAGCAAACCGTTCTATATTTTTTAGAATTATGTTAATAAAGCCTACTATAAAGTCTCATTAGATCCGTCAAATTCATATTTTATTTTCGGTTTGAATATTTCATAACTTTTTGGGACCCCCGGTTGCTTTATTTCGATCTCCGGCTGATTCTTCATAACTTTTTGGTACCGCTGCCTGGCGGGGAATCTCATATCTTTCGACGCGATCGGTTGTAACGTTTGGTAATATTCGATTGGCAGCATTGGGTAGTAGGAATGGGCTATTTCCCAACATTGCTGCTGTCGATTTCGCTTTTTAAAATTTTATCACTTCGTTTGGGAACATATTCTAGTATTTCTTGAACAACATTCATTGTGGCTCCCGCTGTCGTTTTACCATCATAATAAACGAGAACAAAGTGGTTTATTATCTTAGAATTATTCCTTGTATCGAATCACTTGGCATTTTTCAGCTCATCACGTCTTGCTGATCTGACGTAGTTTTTAATCTCGTGGAAGGAGCAAGGCAAATTGACTGAAATGAATAGAGAGTTCTTCTAGAAATACCTTTCGGTGAGAAGAGAAGCTTTCTGCTTTAGTGCAGTCATAGAGACTCAACATTTAGTATTGTGATTTAATACTACCCTTTCTTTGGGGATATATTGTGTTGGTTTCTGTTTGTGTTTTGACACGACCGATTTATCGGGATTTAACTACTGCACTAGGTAAGCATTTTCACTGTTATACATTTTTTTCTATTGCTTGTGAAGCAAGAGGACGCTATGATTTTAATGGTCTTTTTCTTTATTTCCAGAAGCTTCCGAGCTCTTCCTACTAAACCGGGACCGTCGACTCTCTAGCAACCCTCACACACTAGCGAGGTAATTATTGCTACAGTTTTTTTTTATCTAAATTAACGATTTAATTGCCTTATCTGTACCTTTTTTTACATTGTCCACCATTTGCATTCCATGGGTTAACTTATCTACTCCATTTTATCATATCTGAATTTTTATTTTAATGTGACTTAGGTTTTGATCATATGGGGAAGTTTATATTTTCTTTTTGGGGTGATTCATACCTATCTTTTTCATATTCAAGTTATCTGTACCTTAGTATTTCTTTTACTTGCTGATGGTCGTTGAAAATCCATTGATAATTTTTGGGGGAATTTGTTTTATAAAGAAAATATATTTATGCAAGGGGGAGCTATAGTTTTTTTTTCATTGAAGTAAGGGGGCTTTGTCTAATGCGTATTGGGTTATTGCAGAGTTCTATTACCGGGCCAATTCTATTACTGGGCTACAAGTCCTTTCTCCGGGCCAATTCAATCACCTGGCTACAGATCCTAGCTCCAGGCTACAATAGAGCCAATCTTATCTCCGGGCCAATTTTATTGCCGAGTCTTCTGCTGGTTCTACCCTCAGGGCCAGTGCCATAGCAGTACCAACAGGTGCGCGGCGCCTCCACCAGAGTTTGACGGATCTAAGTGGTATCGTACAGAAGCTTATGTTTATTTATTAATTTATTTTTTTGTCCGACTGATATAATTGCTCTTATTCCTTTAATATAAATCAAGCATTGACCGCCAAGCTCTAAGATAGCTCTCATTAATTTTATTTTTCATTTATTCATTTGTTTATCTGACCGATTAATATAATCGCTCTTAATTTTCCTTTTTTTTAATATAAATCAAGCATTGATAGTCGAGCTATGAGATAGCTTTCAATAATTTTATTCTTTTTTAATTCATTTATCGGATCAGTTGATTTAATTATTGTGGCCATTTATTACTACCTACTATTATTGCTATATTTATAATTGGTGCAGCTACTAGCGCACGCATACATATATGTAATTAGCTTAGGTAAAATCAAAGTGATCACTTCGGATTGTAGTGTTTAGCGCATTTAGTTGTAAGGCATATCGTACCAAGTGTTAACAACAGAATTGGTCTCCGTACAATCTCCATATGGTACTCTATTTATCAATTACTTTAATAGTCATTTGACATTTCTTGGCGTTTAAATAGTCAAATGTTTTACTGTAGTATTGTTGCTGTGTTTTAAAACAAGAAGGCTTAGTAGCAAATAGATTCTTCCTTAAATTATAGTTTGTGTTTTCTTGTTAAGTTAAGATTGAGTTCCTTTGATTTAATAAGCGTGCCTAGCCACCTCGCACAACCCAGCGGAGCTTTTTCAGATTAGTTTGGGAAAAACTGGTGGCGCTCTACGACCCCACTACTGGGGCCGGGCATTTGTAACACAACTCTCCGGGGCTAGGTTTGTTTTTAAATACTTTTAACTTCAATAAGAAAAGCGTGTTGCAACCCATACTTGACAGTTTATTTTAATTTTTGCCGTTTTGTTCCAGTAAAGTGACTATTATACGAATATCTGGTCTGTCCTGGCCTATTTCATTTAATAAGGGTCATTATCTTCTCATGTTGAACTGTATCGAATGCCCTTTCATATTCGACAAAACACGCGTACACGTCCACATTTACATCTCGACACCGTAGTATGTTGTATAAGTATACTTCTGTTAACACATTTTACACAATATTATACTATAGCCTCGATCTCTTTGTATATAAGAAATCTTGAATTAAAATTATTATAATTTTTAAATTCATCTGTTACAAACCCGCTTGTACAGGGTGGCTCGAATTCGTGTCTATGTATGGGGAACTCGAAAACCGTAAGAGATACAGTGTCGGTCAAATTAAGGCAAAATTGCGCATTTAGGTGCCTGACAATATGCCGTTTAGAAAGTTTTAAAATTCCGAGTAATTCCGGAGATATTCGGAAAAAACCGAAATTTTGAAAAATCGTTTTTTTTTTCCTGGGCTTATTTAAAAACGGATTTCAAATTGAATTGCACTTTTGCATTGCCACTTTTTCCGCTCTATCCAACGATGGTATCCAGTTTGAAATCCGACGTTTCGTCTTCAAGGGATCATCATTAACTTTCTTTTTTTAAATACGAACTTTAATTTTTTTTATCGTTTTTCAGATGGTATTGGCTTTATTAATATGATTATGTGATTTG
Organism: Pissodes strobi; assembly: GCA_016904865.1. NCBI lineage: Eukaryota > Metazoa > Arthropoda > Insecta > Coleoptera > Curculionidae > Pissodes > Pissodes strobi. The sequence goes on from MU183714.1 coordinate 161,935, forward strand.
ATTTATTTTTTTTTATTTTTTTTATTTATTTATTTTTTTATTTTTATTATTATTTTTTAAATTATATATTTTGCTCTGGCGTAATTTTAAACATTTTAAGATCGGTACTTTTGAAATATTTATATTCTATAAAAATATTTTATTTTGTTTTTTGTATTAAGTGGAAAATTGGAGCGTATTAAAAACAAAAAATAGTAAAATTATTTCTTACGAGTATATTAAATTAAATTATATAAAATCACGCCAAAGCAAAATATATAAAATAAAAATAATAAAAAAATAATAAAAGTTAAAAAAAATAAAAAAAAAATAAAAACACATACTCATATTAATAACGCCAATACCATCTGAAAAACGATAAAAAAAATTAAAGTTCGTATTTAAAAAAAGAAAGTTGATGATGATCCCTTGAAGACGAAACGTCGGATTTCAAACTGGATATCATGATTGGATAGAGCGGAAAAAGTGGCAATGCAAAAGTGTAATTAGATTTGAAATCCGTTTTTAAATAAGCCCAGGAAAAAAATAAAACGATTTTTCAAAATTTCGGTTTTTTCCGGATATCTCCGTAAATAATCGGAATTTTAAAACTTTCGAAACGGCATATTGTTAGGCACCTAAATGCGCAATTTTGCCTTAATTTGACCGACACTGTATCTCTGACGGTTTTCGAGTTCCCCATACATAGACACGAATTCGAGCCACCCTGTACAATAATAACGTCTTATATCGCATCTTATTGCCTAAATTATTACTTAAATACATATTATTTGCTTTAAAACATATACTGTCAATCAAATGTACCTGTAGAGATCGTCTCCGACATAATATCCATTAGCTGGCAGGCATTGTCCAAAAGCGAGATCTGGAAAAAATATCGAATTATATTAAATAAACTCTAATGAAAAAATGTAACGAAGTTAAATTAATTTAATATTACCTATACCTATGCAAATCTATAATAAATCACCTTATAATCTAGATGCCAAAAGCCAATCAGGTAATATAACGGGAATATTTCTACCGAATCGTATGCAGAAAAAAGTAAACATATTATAGCAGAGACAAGGGAGAGATGCACACCTCAATGTTAATAAATCATCCGAGAGAGAGAAAGCTGTCATGCCTTCTTTATCTCTCTTCTAGAGAAATGAACGCAGATGGCGAACGAGACGGGCGCTTTCGTTTGCCCGCCAAATTCAAATTAACTGTCTCTTTTTTGTTTCTTTATTTCTTAAAAATTTACAGGTTTAATTAAATAAACAATCGCATATAATTCAAAATATCATTTATTTGGTTTTGATGTATATTTTTCTTACAGACAATACGAATCAATATCACTAAAAGAAGTAGCATTGTAAAACTGAATGGCCAGACATACTATGATTCTTCCTTCCCATTTATTAAATTTAATATAAACATATTGTAATAATCCTACTTACAATTATTATTTTGAGTAATCTCAAATGAACGCAAAAATAATCAAAAGGGACATAAGTTCAACTGAATTACAAATGCAAATAATACCTATAAGGACAAAGACGTTCCTTCCATTGAGCAACCAGACTGAACATTCTTGCAACAAATTATCATAATAATAAATAATATGCACTCTAATCACTAATAATAGTCAATAATTCAAGGTGGGAAACTATGAGAATCGCACAATAAGTCTCAAAAAAACGTAAACAGCACAACGAAACAAAGCGGCCATTACATGTGAATTTTTTTTGTATATATGTGAATGCCTTGACAAGCCGTCATCATCGGCGCGCGTCACTGTCACCGTGCAGCGCTGTCAAATTGATTTTTTTTACTCATGGTATAAATTTTGCTTCTTAATCAAACGTGAGTAAAAAAAGAACATCAAAATGTATGCAAAGAAATTGTAGGCAAATTGGCAACCACGAGGAAAGCGATGACTGCTCCTCCCTTGTCTCTGCATATAGTATAAGAGCCGTGTTCGTTTTTGTCATCATTTAAAAGGAAAATCCAAGTCACGTGCCTGTCAAAATGTTAGAGCAAATCGAGGAAAAAGATGACAAAAACGAACGCGGCTAAGAAAAGATTTGGTTTTCATGGCAACGAGATCACGACAAAAATATAAAATAAATCAATACGGCTAAAATGTAGTAAAAAATAAACTTCCAAACAAATTTTTATAAAATATATGTCTCATATACTACAATAAAGCTTTTTTATAAAGTAAGCTTCCCACACTATAACGCAATATAAATACTCAAACACCGAAACCTAGATGTAAGTGACCTCAGAATTATTGCTAATCTAGTATACTATGATCAAAATGACTGTTATACAAATAAAAGAAATTGCCACATATGACATGTAAATAAAAAGATTCGGACAAGATTATGTCATCGGCAAACTTGATAACCTGTATTGAGAGGAAATTGTGAAGAACACACTAACACAGAATAAAAGGCGAAATAAACGCAATTTCGATCAATAATATAAGCTATTGCGATGAGTATCATGGCATTAATAGTTACGATCCTGGAGACCAAGTTAATAACCAAATAGCACATATAGCACTATATAGCAAAAGATAGTGAGATTGAATTATCTAGATCGGCAATTTGAAAAGTACGGTTTGCTGTAATGATTGCTAATTTGTGACATACCGTTACCGGTAACCTGTTGTTAGTGAATTTTTAGGATGCCCCCGATGCTATTCGGGCTTCCGCTCGTAGTACGATATTTACTTCGATTTTATATCTTTCTCGCGTGATCTTGAGGGATCCGTTTTATTGGTGCGCCGATAAAATGTCGCGATGTAAATTCCTGCGCGCTGATTTCACCTTGCTAAGCGCGCGACGACCGACGCATCGTTTTATTCCGTAAGGTACGCTTCTTTCTAGTCATGCTTTCCTGTTGGCTTGTCGATTTATTTCAATCTCGTTTAGGCCCAGGCATCCTAGTTGGATTTTATCTACAAACAACGTAGAAACTTCCGTATCGGCCATTTCGATTTGTTTTCGTTAGTTTTAGTGCTGTAGATGCGGGAAGAACTCGCCAGGCGAGGATTTCGGAATTTGCTTTGTCTAGTGTCGGAAACCATTGTGGTGTTTGGCGTTTTGTGTAGCGTCGTTCTGCCTTCTTGTTAGGAGGTAAGTTTTATTTATCAATTGCAGAGGTTTTGCGTTTCTCGTGCCTTTATTAATTGCATTTGTGTATTATTTCGCTTTTTATTTATATCGGACTCGATTTAGTAGCCTAATTAATCGGCGTGACGTCATCTTAATTAGAGATTTATTAAGGTTGATAGGCTTTTATATTCGGATGGCCTAGTCATTTGTATTTACCCGATATAGTAGCTTAATTGATCGGCGTGACGTCACACTAATTAGAGATTAATTAAGGCCTATAGCCTTTATATTCGGATGGTCTAGTTTATTATTTAATAATTATTAAATTAACCGTTTTCTTTCATATGGGACTCGATTTAATTAGCTTAATTAATCGGCGTGGCGTCATATTAATTAGAGATTAATTAAGGCTTTTGTGCTTTTATATTTGAATGGAATAGTCATTATTATTTATTTACTGGGTCTTGCAATTGGCCTAATTAATCGTTTTTATTTTATTTCCGACGAAATGTAATGTAGGTTTTTGTTAATTAAGTAGTGTAATTTATTTTACCTTTCTGAAGCGGATTAGCAGCTGTTGTAAAATTTAACCATCGATTATTACGTTACCTTATCAAAGGCATCTATTTTCTATAGCAATAAGATGCAACTAAGGCCAAAACCGCTAATTTCATGGAAATTTATTCAGTTACCGAAGTTAGAATTGATGCAATGGGGAATTGTGGTTTTTATGTTTAATTTTAATTATTAATCGTGCAATTAACTTCTAGTGATTCGTGTGGGTAGTTGGTTTCAACTATTAATTAGACACTACCGGGAAATTCGGTTGTTAATTGTTAGTTAATGCAGTTTTGTTTATTATTAGTTTTCGTTACTAAGGGAAGCTATCAGATTGCGTTATTGAATGCAGATTACGTCATATTTTCGTTCATTGTTGTTTACTTTATTGAACCTTTTTCCTTGACTTATTAAAATAAAGGAGGAGATATGCTTTCTATTTGATATTAATAATGAAAGGTCGTTCAGACCATTTATTTGTCAAATTTGTTTAGTACGATTTTTCATTAAAGTATATTTTAGTGCTTTTTGATTCATTATGTTGACCATACTAACAATACGGTTTGAATATTATCTAGTACCAGATTTAGTACGTTTTGTAACAATCAATATTATGACTTTTTTCTTCATCCAGATAACATTGTTGTTCATTTATCGATATGGTGCAAGTGTTACACTGTACCGGACTTTGTACAATCTATTTAATTACTTTTTTATCTTCTTTTTCCGTACTATCGCTGTCATTTACTGTATTTAACGATTATGTGCGATTATTTTGCGGTGCCTAACTCGGTCCAAATTCATGGACTGCCTTTTTTCCCTCCTCTTTCTAAATGATGTAATATTATTTTTAACGGATGATGTTGGCTTCCCTTGGGCGAACCGAATCTTTTAGTTTTCTGCATAATTAACATTAAGTTATACTTGTAATACTTCAATTGCTCTAATAAATTATTACGGCTGTGCTCTTTTTCTCATTTATTCTTTGTTTTCTTTTAACTTTTGGTTCATTTTTGAATTTGAATAAAAAAAGGGGGAACCTCTATCTGTTTAATCCGAAATTTGAAACTCTGATAAATTATTCTTCTGAAAAGAAAGTATATAATAGCAATCGGTTCACATTTTATTCTGACTCGTTACTAGGGAATGTTTCCATTCCTTGGGTCCTTCCACCCGTCGGGAACTTTATAGTCCACCCACCTGGCTGGGATTCTGTAATTCTTCCATCCGGTTAGAACAGTTGGAACTTTGTAGTCCACTTACCCGGCGTAATCTGATAGTCCATTTGACCAGCTAGACGTCTGAGGTTCGTCCACCCGGCTTGGTTTATGTGGTTCATCCTACCCGCTGGTATGAACTAAGGGTCCGGAACAAGCCGTCCGTATTCACCTGACGATGGAACTTCAGTAACAGATAAGTGATAGTTAGTCTTAGCTTTAAATTACTGTTTTGAAATAACCATATTTAGGTTAGCACTTTTACCCTTGTAAATTATTTTACGCCCACGTCCGTTAAGCGGCATACGTGATCACGATTTCGCGCGGGAGTCCAAAATTCAAATTTCTCTTTCTCGGTTGGTTGTTGCCTTTTTGTTTTTGGGTGGTATTTCTTAAATCATGTTTGATTTGAGTTTCGGACTAACTTTGATTAGATTAGTAACTATTCATATTTTTAACGCTTTGAAATTGGGCTTTTGAACCGCGTCCAATTGCCCGTTGGCTGCGCCCTCTCATAATTATTTTACGTTCCTTTCTCATGTCCTTTTCATTTTCCTTTATTAAGTACTAATTATAAAATTTCACAAATTATTAATATTCTTAAATATATACTTCTATAAGATAGAAAGATACCTTTTTGTACAATATTTATGTTTCTTGTTGAACAATAGATAATTAGAAACATATCTGTGGCGTGTTTTATTTGGCTCAACAGTTGGAGTGTTCAATTTACTTATCTTAACTTTGCTAATGAATAGTTGGTGGCATTCTTTTTAGCGCTCCTTACTGGCAAGGTTTACCTTGAAGAGTGGAGGTTTTGCCGCAGGTTCCACGAATAACGCGGGGATCTCCAGTTTGGTCCGTAACGAACTCGGTGGCGCCCAATGAACCTTTCTCCGGATTATTGAGCAGCGGGCAAGTTGCGCGCTCACTTTACAACTTGCTACAAGGCCTTGCACTCCCAGCTGCCGGGTTTTAGCTGTGGATAGCTGGTCGAATTCGGTAAGTGTACACTAATACTAAACTCGGTGGAACTCGTCATAGCTCCATGAGCGTTTAACATCTTTTTTTCCTCTTTAAAAAAAATCTTATTACACAGAAAACGCGTCGCAAATTTTCATACAGAAAATGGCACTTGAAGAAGAAGATGAAGAAGATGATGACGAAGAAGAAGAAGGAAAAAATAGAAGAAGATAGGGTAGTCACGACTGGCTAGTACAGTTAGTACACAAAGCTAAATTAGGATAATGGGGATGCAGTCTTCAATTTATTTGGCCTTAAGGGACAAAGAAACTCCTTTTTTGATATGTCAAGCTTTCGACATATATTTCACCTCTTCATCAGGAATTCCTTAGAGATAAAAAATAATAATTGAAATTAGAGCATTTAGGTGCCTAGGAATATGCCGTTTCGAAATTAAAAATAAAAACTGAAAAAATTGTCTATGTTGGGGTTTGGAACCTTCGGCAACATGCACTAAAACAGAGCTTTATCCACAATACCGAAACAGAATTTTTGCACTCGACGCGCGTTTCGCTAACCATGTTAGCATCATCAGGAGATGATTAAGACTAAAATTAAAATCTACCTAACTCCCTTTTATACTACTGTTTGCTCAATCAAGCGGAACTAAAAAGAACCAATCCTGGAATCCCACTAGTCACGCTGGATTAACCAATACGATGGACTATACGGAATAGGCCCTCTATCTCTATTTAAACTATTCTTACATTTAATAATTTCCATACTTTCATATGCGTCTAATAATCTCCTATCAGTTATATTATGAATTAATTTTAAATTTTTTATTGTTATTCTATGATTATTATCAAAAGCATGCTCGGCAACACTTGATTTTTCTGTTCTACCATACTTTAAATGAGCTATATGTTCTTTGAATCTCGTCTGTATAGATCGTCTAGTTTGCCCAACATATTTTTGGTTACAATCCATACATCCAATTTCATATATTCCACTTCTTTCTAACATTTCAATTTTGTCCTTTGGACCACCTAATAGTTTCTTAATATTAAACTGAGTCTGGTATACTAATTTTAAACCTACTTCCTTAAAAACTTTTTGGAGTCCTCTAGTATACTGAGGATTATACGGTATCGAAACATATTTTGTATTGTCATCTTGATTAACAAAAGAAGTGGAATCACGAATGGTCTTTCTAAACAAATGCCTATTAATTAGTCTATTTATTAAGTTAGTATTGAAACCATTAACTTCCGCTATATT